>OZ020189.1:66006656-66198103 GCA_963971165.1 Philopedon plagiatum | reverse complement strand
GTTTGCGTTGTATAGGGGTGAACTAAAAAATAAATGAAAAGTGTTGTTAAAAATAAGTTTTCTTTTAATTTGGGCAAACTGAGCAGTATGCGTTTTTTTTTCTTCCAGAACTAGGGCGTTTTGCTCAAATTTCGATTAGTTATACAGCGTGTCCAGAAACCATCTAAACAAATGCGAAACTTTTTTTATTTTTGACTTTTCAAAAAAGGTAATCCCTCATAAAAAGTTCTGCATCGTGAGAAAATAGCATAGCCATTCAAAAATTTGATCTAAGACATACAGGGTGACTCAAAAATGTAACAGTCCTAATCCATGTGAACCTAAAAAGACACAAAATCATTATTTAAGGGTAAACTGCCACTGCAAATGTACTAGTGTTAACTTTTTATGTTAGTGAATTAGGTTTGAAATATACAGGAGGTCCCAAAAATAAAAATAATTTTTTATTATCGACTTTACAAAAAAGTACCTATATCTTTATAAAAAGTTCTACATTCTGAAAAAAGGACATGATGAATCAAAAATTTGATCTAGAACATATAGGGTGGCTTAAAAATTTAAAACTTTGAAATGGCCTTACAACAAGGGTAAGCTAAATTTCAATTCAACCACTATGGTATTTGTACAAGGTTACTAATTAAGTTATAAATAAGCACTTAAACTTAAAATGAGACGTACAGGGTGATTAAAGGTTTATTTTTATTTAACATAATTTTAATAGCCAATTAAAGGTTTATTTTTATTTAACATAATTTTCATAACAAATGAAATATTAGGGTAAGAACATATTGAACATGACTAAATAACTAAATAAATTTAAACCTCTACGCAACCTCCGTCCTTTTCCATACAGTTTATCTTTAAATAAAGATTTGGCGTCTCTTTAACTTTACGTAAATTGAGACTTTCATCTTTTTAAGCCACTCTGTATTGTCCTATATCATGTTTTTGAATAATTATGCTCTTTTTTCACAATGTCGACTTTTTATAAAGATACTTTTTTTGTAAAGTCAATAATTAAAAATTTATTTTATTTTTGGGGCCTCTTGTATGTTCCAAACCTAATTCACTAACACAAAAGTTACCTCTACTATATTTACAGTGGCAGTTTACCTTTAAATAACGATTTGTGTCTTTTTAGCTTCACGTGGATTAGGACTTCTACATTTTTGAGCCACCCTGTATGTCTTAAATCAAATTTTTGAATTGCAATGTCATTTTCTCACGATGCAGAACTTTTTATAAAGAATAACTTTTTTGCCGTAAAGTCAAAAATAAAATGTTTCCGATTTGTTAAGATGGTTTCTGGACATGCTGTATAACTAACCGAGAGGTGGACAAAACGCCCTCGTTTAGGAAGAAAACAAACACATACAGCTCAATTTTCACAAATTAAAAAAAACATTTTTAACAATGGATTTCATTTACTTTTTAGTTCACCCCTGTACAACGCAAACATTTTGACTTTGAAAAAAAAACAATTTATTAGATAAAACGCCACACGAAAGGGCTTTCAATACCTAAAAAGCCCGACAAAGTCTATCACTCCGTTTTCGAGCTACAGCGTTTTAAAAATGACGCTACCAAAATTTGTGTGTTTTTTTGTTGCCTCCTGTATTTTCCGTCAAAGACCATTAATCGAAATTTCGGCGAAAACGTCTGGAGATATTGATATCGGCTTACTAACGTGCTATGTAGGAATGACAAAAAAAAATTATTGGCAATATGGCACACATCTAAACTTTTAGCAGTTTTACATTACCTTGTTAATCACCCTGTATAGCATGAAAATGTCGTTTCCATTGCCAAATCACTACTTGATACTTAATCTGGGCAAGACGAGCTATCGGTGTCCGAAAACCGCTCTCAAAAAAGTTAAGTTTTTAAAAAGTTATAGCAGTTCGAATAGTCGAGTTAAAATCGCTTTTGCCGATTTTTTTGTTGACCAGTTTATATATATATATATATATATATATATATATATATATATATATATATATATATATATATATATATATAGAAGCGGTGGGTAGTCTTGGCTGACTAGTTGATAAACAAGATTATATTTTTTTGGGGTAACAGCCAGAGGTATTAGGGCTCAATGAATAAGAAGAACTCTTATTTACTACGCTAAGCTTTCGGAAGCATTTATTCCTTTTTCAAAGCTACAAATATGGAGTACATTAGATATATTATGTATAATAACATTATTACTTATTATTACCTGGGTGTAAGTGAGTTTCAATAAAATGAAAAAAAGCAACTCATCTTCACAGTAATCTTAATGCAGGAATTATTGACTAAATTGTGCAATTACTACAAAATCTTGTTAAAAAAATTTTTTAAAGTGACAATTGTCAATTGTCATAAGATTCTGTTGAGAAGGAGAGTTTTTTACAATGGTGGATTATTTAAATATTACAGGTTGTTAATTAAAAGTAGTAGATAGGTTGCAGTGTGTGTTTATGGTGAGATAATTGTTACTTATTACATAATTTAGTATACATTTTAAAAGAGGAAAAATGATAAAAATAATATTGAATTTTTATATGTATAATGGTTGTGTACCAGGAGAAATGAAATTGTGCATATTGTTATTCAACATCTGTAATACTAAGAGAGTTATTAGGATTTTGTTTTTTTAAAAGTTATTAAATTTGCGTAAATTATGCTAAGATCTGTCACATCTTTATTTTTGTTAAGTGTATTTGTTTGAGTATATATCTCTGTCATTTCAAGAAAGATTATTTTTTTAGTATTTTTTTCTTGGTGTAATATTTTTGTAGATTCAAACGCAGGGATGTGTCCTGTATCGATATTATGTTCAGCCAATGCACAAGAACGTTTTCCTAGTCTACAATCACTTTTATGAGATGTAATCCTGTCTTTAAGGACCCTAGAGCTTTGACCTATATACAATTTTTCACATTCGGAACAAGGAATGCTATATACTACAGATGCCTTCTTCAAGGCTTCGTCTGTGTCTTTTACTTTTGTAAAAAGAGTGCCTATATTTTTTTGAAATTTTTGGGTTATCTTGATGAAAGGTTCGTATTTAAAAACTTTTGTGATTTTATTGGTTATTGATTGAATTGCAGGTACAGAGAAATAATATGTTCGTTGGTTGGTTGTTAGTTAGTTCTACTTAGTTCTACAAACCTTTAACAACCACAATCCCAATATACAATTCACGATTGAAAATGAAACCGCCATGAGTGTACCTTTTTTGGACATCAAACTGATAAGAGCAAATGATAACAAAATCATACTTGACCGGTACATAAAACCAACCAGTTCAGGTAGATACATCAATTATAACTCTTATCACACAGAAAAGATGAAAATTAATCTTGTGTTGGGGTTGAAATCAAGGATTGTCAGAATCAGCCACCCTACTTTAAGAAAGAAAAACCTAAATTTACTTTACAATATTCTTTTGGAGAACTCTTATCCAGAACGTCTATTAAAAAAACTTATTTTTAACACATCTATTACACCCATCATACAAAGGAATAATATCCAGATTGGTACTCCTGAAATCAGTGCCTTTTTAACAACCAACCAACGAACATATTATTTCTCTGTACCTGCAATTCAATCAATAACCAATAAAATCACAAAAGTTTTTAAATACGAACCTTTCATCAAGATAACCCAAAAATTTCAAAAAAATATAGGCACTCTTTTTACAAAAGTAAAAGACACAGACGAAGCCTTGAAGAAGGCATCTGTAGTATATAGTATTCCTTGTTCCGAATGTGAAAAATTGTATATAGGTCAAAGCTCTAGGGTCCTTAAAGACAGGATTACATCTCATAAAAGTGATTGTAGACTAGGAAAACGTTCTTGTGCATTGGCTGAACATAATATCGATACAGGACACATCCCTGCGTTTGAATCTACAAAAATATTACACCAAGAAAAAAATACTAAAAATAGAATCTTTCTTGAAATGACAGAGATATATACTCAAACAAATACACTTAACAAAAATAAAGATGTGACAGATCTTAGCATAATTTACGCAAATTTAATAACTTTTAAAAAAACAAAATCCTAATAACTCTCTTAGTATTACAGATGTTGAATAACAATATGCACAATTTCATTTCTCCTGGTACACAACCATTATACATATAAAAATTCAATATTATTTTTATCATTTTTCCTCTTTTAAAATGTATACTAAATTATGTAATAAGTAACAATTATCTCACCATAAACACACACTGCAACCTATCTACTACTTTTAATTAACAACCTGTAATATTTAAATAATCCACCATTGTAAAAAACTCTCCTTCTCAACAGAATCTTATGACAATTGACAATTGTCACTTTAAAAAATTTTTTTAACAAGATTTTGTAGTAATTGCACAATTTAGTCAATAATTCCTGCATTAAGATTACTGTGAAGATGAGTTGCTTTTTTTCATTTTATTGAAACTCACTTACACCCAGGTAATAATAAGTAATAATGTTATTATACATAATATATCTAATGTACTCCATATTTGTAGCTTTGAAAAAGGAATAAATGCTTCCGAAAGCTTAGCGTAGTAAATAAGAGTTCTTCTTATTCATTGAGCCCTAATACCTCTGGCTGTTACCCCAAAAAAATATAATCTTGTTTATATATATATATATATATATATATATATATATATATATATATATATATATATATATATATATATATATATATATATATATATATATATATATATATACAGGGTGTTATGAAATTCACTGCATATATTGAAATGGGTGACTCCTGATATGAATTCAGATTGAATAAAAATATTCATAAATGGCGCTCACTATAAAAAGAGGTTGATATCAGCCCTCAAAAAAAAATTTTTTTGTGACAGCGCGCCACTGTCATAAATACATGGCTATATAAAAAACAACGAGCAATGTCAGTTACAGAAAAAACTCTTTTGTTTTTAACGACAGACGTTGCCAAATTTTTTTACCATATTTCTATGTACCAAGTTCGAAGACCTAATATTTTTGTTACCTTTAAAGAAACAACTCCTAGTATCACTTAATTTCAAAGAGCTAAAATATCACAACACAAAACAATACAGAAAAAGCTCTTCTTCAAACGAAGTGTAAAATAATAATTTTCAACTAAACGTACCTACTTATCAGCACTGGAAACTTTCTTTTTCACTAAATAATAGCCAGAAATTTCCAGTGTTATCTGCACACTTTACAATGCGTAGGATAGCACTGGAAACTTTCTTTTATTCTATTTTGTTTTAGTCTCTTTTAACTTGATATCAACATTCGAATAAAGTTAATATAAACTACATACACCTAACAGCCAGCGAAAAATTAGTTTTCATATTAAATGGTCAACACTATACGCGTGTACGATATATTTTTGATAATAACACTGATAAAAAGCTAGACACTTTTTTTACTAAATAATAAAGAAGTATAGGTAAAACTTTTTGAAAATTGAAAGTCCAAAAAATCCTTGTCGACAAATAACGCCGAGTCATTGTGTCTTGTGTCTTTGTTTACCTCCCCGGCCACGCGGGCCACCAAAGAAAATAAAAGGGTTTGATTGGCTGGCTGCGACTATGCGAACCTGGTGGTAAATATCTATAATACGTTTTCAACTGCCGCGTAAATTTGAAATATGGAGAATATATCTTTAGTTTGAAAGTTTTTGAACAAATAAGTGAAGTTTACGGTGATGTAAGGCCCGGTACCTTGAAAAATATTAATAACAACGATGTGTAAAATAAACTTTCGGTTTAAATTCGGTTTACGTACTTTGACAAACATTTGATTGCCAGATTAGCAATCCACAGTTTGTCCAGAAGTTAGAACTACTATTTCAAATTTTAACCCCAAAATCTATAAAAAGAAGAAAATTCTAAGTTATGTCATTTCATAAATTCTTCTGTCACAGACATTTACAGATGATCGGTTTCTATATTTTTATTTATCGTTTTCATTGCTTTTTGGTGTTTTTAAAGCAAGGTATGTATGAAAAATAATTTTAAACATAATTATTTATAAAATAAGATGTTTTTAAACCAACAGAGCACTCAAAAATATTGTTTTTTAGCATTTGACTTGGTGGAACTGATGCAACATGAACGAGTCTAATAAGAAAAAGCAAAGGGCTGCTAACTATACTAATAAAGAAATTATCTTCTAATGAATAGCATTAAGCCCGAAATGAAGATAACTGAAAACAAGAAAACAGATGCGGCCACAGTGACGTCAGTGACTGACAAACAGAAGGCTTGCGAGAGGGTTTCAATGTTTTTGAATATGAACAGTGAACCTAGTTGAGATGTAAATTCACTGAAATTAAAATATGAAAACATAAAAAAATTTGAAAAAAAAAGATTGCATTGAATAAACAACATTATAGAGCTACAGGTGGTGGTCCTGCAACTACAACCAAATTAGAGTGGTATGAAGAGCTTTTGCTAACGCTATTACAATTAGGCATAGCAGGGTTACCATCACAGGGTGATTGTGATGAAGAAGACAACTCACATTTAGCAACTAGTCTGAATTTGCAATGGGGTAAGTATAATCACATTTTTATCATTAAACCTATTATCACCTATGTCTATAGTTATTGGTACAAAGTTAAACAAAAAACAACTCAGATTCTTGTTCAGAAGGTTTAAATGAATAAAAAATACCCATATGAAAAATAGTTAAGGATATTCATTTATTATGAACTTATTTGTATTTTCCTAGACTTAGTTTTTTATTTTATTTTTTAATAAACACTGAATTGTGATATAATATATATAATATTATTGTTTTATCTTGTTGATGTCTATTTTTAATTATTGCAACTATTTCGTTTGCAAAACATATTGTTTTGTAACTTTCCTTTAATAATTATCCCTAACTTTTTTCTACATGTGTACCTAGTTGTTTTTGTTAAAGTCACTTATACCTATGAAACCATGACAACTCTGTATAAAAAATCTGTATTGATCCCAACCATTTATTATTTTATTTTATCCCAGAAGAGAAATTGAGTGTACACCGATTTTCTAACGAAACCAGTAGTATAGCTGTATGAGTACTTGGCTTCATTCGATAACTTATATCTCGACTTATATTATCAAGGGAATTTTACTTAACCCATTGCCAGGCTTATAATATTTTCCATGTACCAGACTACATTTTATTGTAAATAATTTTATTATGCCATTCATAAAAATGGGGATTTATTTTTTTAACTTTTGTTGAAATATTTTTTAGAGCAAGCTGAAATAGCAGAACTGGAGATTGAGCAGAAAGAATACAACGTTGATGATCAGTATGAAATAATAACTATTGAGCAAGCTATTGAGTCTTCAGGGAAGAGTGTAGTAGAAGAAAGTCCTGAAGAACGTGAACATAATTTAAAAAGTAATAATGAATCAGAAATTCTCTTCAATATTCAAGGTACAGGACATCCAAATAAAAGTAAAAGACTTTGTGATGAAGAAACTGTGGAGTTGGCATGTTTAATTAATTATAATAATAATAAAATGTTCTATTTGCTTGTCAGCATTATTTACACATTAAGCATTGTCATAAGTACCTATAAGTAAAAAATGTATAAATTGAATCTTACAAGTAATTTTTAGATTTAAATGATACATTGAGTATTAAAGGCACAAAAATACAAAACAATCCAGTCCAAGATTTGACAACACGACACCGAGAAATAAAAAAAAATCAGTTTAGTAGTTTGTTAATGAAAAGCTTTACATTACAAAATACATTACATATGTAGAAATTTTGCCAGTATGATATGTTTTAATAGAAAGGAAAAACTAAAAAATGCAGGAGTCAAAAAAAATTTAAGTTTTACTTGGTAAGTCATTATCTTTCTTTCAGTCTAGCTTTAAATGCCCAGATTTGTGACACAAATGATAATTAATTTTGTCATAACTTGTTAATAAAAAGTTTTTAAGTATCATGAAAAATTTTATAAGCACAAGTTTTGTTTGACTTGCTAAAAAAAAAATGGAATACCTAATTTTTTCAATAATTTTTCCATCATAGTTTCAAAACTTTGCACTGTATTTTCAATTGCAGAAATACGATCATTCTAAAATTTTTAGTTGTTTTTGCTTCTGCAAATTTCCAAAAACTCTGGGTGGAAATAGAAAATTAGTTTTAAAAATACTAAAACTATTCCTAAAGTTTTTTTTATAAATTTCTAGAAACCCTTTTTTATTTTCCAATTAAATCTGAATGATCTTAATTGTTGCTTGAAGCATTGATTGTATTATTGGTTTTTTTTAGTTGTGAAATAACGACGCCATTCAGTATCCTATTCCCCAGTACCAGAAAAGATAATGGATTGGAGTATGGGGGGCTGACCCCGCTTTTATATGCCACAGAAAATATCTTATGAAGTTGGCCCCAAATGAAAATTGTTTAAAAAATTAATGGAGTTCTGAGATTCCTGTGAATGGTCTAGAGTTCTTTTTGATTTTTATTAATATTTCTGTTAAAATAAAAGTAAAAACACTGTTTTAAAAATGGGGGGCTAACTTCACGTAGCCCCCCATCATTGCAAAAATAAGTTTCGCCACAGTGCTTAATAGTTCTAAAGGAGTTCTACAGTTCTTTATGATTTTCGAGGCCAGATTTCTTACCAAAAAAATTCTAATACATGTTTTGTGCTTTTTGGGAAGGAAAAAATTCAACAACAAAATGCAGAACTGTTGAACTATGGCAGCACTAACGGGAACTCATGAGTTTTAAACCAGAACCCTTGTTAAAAAAATTTTCATAGGGGCCAAATTGTAAACTTTACACTTTTTTAACAGTCAAAAGTTTAAGTTGTAAAAAAACACCATTGTAATTTGTAATTCCACAGAACTGTAGAACTATTGCAGCACTAACGGGAACCAGAACTCTTGTTACTATAAACGTATTTGATTATTGCAACAGTACCTAAATATGTTACAATTTCACGTGTTGTTAGAACTGACTAGATAAATGGACACAACTTAAATTTTTGACTGTTAAGAAAGTGTGAAGTTGGCCCCCATGAAATATTTTTTTAACAAGAGTTCTGTTTAAAACTCATGAGTTCCCGTTAGTGCTGCAACAGCTCTACAGTTCTGTAGAATTAGAATGGTATTTTTTTATTTACACCTTATATTTTTGATTGTTAAAAAAGTGTGAAGTTGACCCCCCATGAAATATTGTTTAACAAGAGTTCTGGTTTAAAACTCATGAGTTCCCGTTAGTGCTGCCATTATTTTACAGTTCTAGAGAAAGATAATGACATTTTGTTGTTTAATTTTTTCCTTCTCAAAAAGCACAAAACATGTAAGGTAATATGGAGGGATATGACGCACATTTGGAAATGTTTCAATTTCTCAGTTATCATTCACAAATTTCCCATATAATTTGAATTTCTATCTACCCGCAACCCTAATGTATCATAAACAGGAAGTGTTGGTGATTCTAATTGTGCTAACTATTATTAATTAAATTGTTTATGAAAATTGAATTTCGCGTCATATCCCCGACGGGGTTGGGGATATGACGTTTAGGGGGCTAGGGATATTGCTTATGGCAGTTTATATGTAATTTATTAAAATAGGAAAAAAAATATATATTATCAAACATTTCAAAATAATACATAAAAAATCAGACAACTGTAATGGTTTTCGGAAATTTAACGTTGAATGTGAAGTGCCCACGACGTACGGATGGAGGTGGCAGTATTTTTTTGATTGTTTCCATTTGAATGACTGACTCATCTTTTGCTTGCGGGAAAATAAACTGCAATTTTCCCCTCGTCATAAAATTAACAGTTACTTCTTGGTTTTCACATTTCGTAACAATACCAATGTAGTACAACGGTTTTACCTTTCCGACGAACTGTACTAAAACGTAGTCGTCGACATTAACGCTACAGACAATTTCGAAAAAGTCGGTTTCATCGACTTCATGTTCATCATGAGATGAATCTTCATCCCACTCACCTCCGGACGATGAAGGTAGTCCATCTTCGAAAGCAATTCGTTTCTTGAAAGGCTTGCGAACCAGCTTAACCACCGACTTATTCTCTCGCTTGTTCTGCTTTTCAGTTTTTGCATCCCTCTTAGCTTTTTTGTTGGCGATATTTTCAGGAGTGGTCAGCACTTGAGCATGTTGCTTCCTTTTTACTTGTGAGGGATACGCTATTGGTATTGGGGATACGATATCAAGTACTTTGGATGGAGTTAATGCGGGAAATTCAGGACTCTTGAGTGTTTTCTCAGGACTTCTTGATGTGCTAGGTCTTGTCAATGCGGGAATTTCTGGACTCTTGGATGCTTGGTTGGGACTACCTGATGGTCTTTTTAATTCGTGATCAATGTTATTTTCTTCTGTTAGATAGGCATACTCTGGATTTGCTGATGGTGAAAATGGAAATACTCCACAAGCTCGAAATCCTGCTGATCCAGTCGATGTCGTTGAAGCTTGAGACCAGGCTTTCTCTAGAAGTGGACCAAAATGTCTGCGCTCTAATTTCTTTCCAGGATTTGCAACACCCCACTCAATAGCTGCATTACGGTAGTACGTTTTTAGTGGCTTAAAGAAAGCACGGTCGAGGGGTTGCAGGTAATGGGTGGTGTGGCTAGGAAGGCAAAGGAAATGCACGTCGTTTTGTAGCGCTACTTCTAGAATTTCAGGAGAATTCGTGTGCGATCCATGTCCATCGAGCAAGAGTAAACAAGGACCCGCTGATTTTCTTGGAATGAAGTGATTTTCTAGCCAATTTAAGAAAAGTTCTTCGTTTATGTACGCAGATTTCCCTCCCATTACCAGCTCTGCCCCATTAGGCAGGTTATCTAGCCATGCTTGCTGCTTGTTAACACCCTTGCATATAATGTAGGGAGGTAGAAAAGTCCCTTCAGCATTGGAACAAGCAACTACGGTTATGGTTTCCCCTTGCTCTGAAGATTGTCGAGCTTGAACAGATTTACTTCCTTTCGCAGCTACAACATGTTGTGGTGGGTTGTTAAGTTGGAGACCCGTTTCATCAACATTGTATATATTAGCAGGTTTATTAAATAAGCTATATTCTGCAAGAGTTCTTTCTAAAAGCGCAAAATACTCCGTGACCTCCTGTTTGTTCATTCCGTCAGCTCGAGCCTTGGACACCCCTTGCGCTTTCCTTATTGTTAGAGTACGGTTTCGATTAAGAAAAGCTTTAAGCCACCCCTTGCCCGCAGAGCGGGTTGTCTCAGAAAAATGTGTTGCTGAAACTATGTCCATTTTCTCCGCCAAATTAAACGCCATCTTCCGCAAAGCAGTTTTGGTCGGGGCGTATCCAGCCTTTTGTAGTCTCTTCACGTGCAGAACGATTTTTTTCTCTGCTTCCCAGCCAAGTACTGATGGTTGTCCTAGTTTGCCCTTGACGAGATTGTTTGATTTTAAACGGTGGCGCAAAGTTTTTTCAGGGATTCCATTTGCTTTTGCTGCTTTTCTAATGGATGATCCCTCAGCAACCGATTGAGCAGCAGCATGAAGATTTTCTTCCGACCATGTCCCTCGCAGACCTTTGGCTTTGTAGTTTGGCATTTCTGAAAAAAATCAAAAATGTAAGTAAGATAAGTACTTGAGTTCCTAAGGCAAGAAAAGACGGGGATATGACGCGCGTCATATCCCTGGCATATCAGTAGGGATATGACGCGCGTCATATCACTAGTTATCCGCCATTTTATTTACAAAAATATAAAATCATAACACAGACAAAGACGACTAAGTCGGCTACATACTATCAATTTTAGAAGTCTTATTATGCTATAGAATTTATAAAAACAATTAAAACTCTAGAAGGAGACCTAATACAGAGCTTTAAAAATTACGCTCTAAAACTTTTGGAGGTGCTCACCTGATTTAGATGACGAAAATGCGTGTAGTCTTGAAGGCAACTGATTCAACACTGAATGGCGTGCTGTCGATGAGGTGTTCGCCAATGGAACTAAAGGATATTCGACTATTAAGGTTCATAGATACCAACATAAAGGAGATATCGCAATTGCGGCATATCCCCGACCGCGTCATATCCCTCAATTTTACCTTATTAGAATTTTTTTGGTAAGAGTTCTGGGCTCGAAAATCATAAAGAACTGTATAACTCCTTTATAACTATTAAGCACTGTGGCGAAAGTTTTGTTTCTGCAACAATGGGGGGCTGCGTGAAGTTAGCCCCCCATTTTTAAAATAGTGTTTTTACTTTGATTTTAACGGAGCTATTAATAAAAATAAGAACTCTAGAACTCTTCATAAGAAACTCAGAACTCCATTAATTTTTAATAAATTTTGCATTTGGGGGGCCAACTTCCTGTATAATATTTTCAGTGATGTCTGTACATCACTGAAAACATTATTTCTCACAAATTTAAAAATATACCTTGTTTCATTATCTTTTTTATAGCTAAAATTTTTCATTCTAAAAATGATGTATATGTATGTAGCCGTTGAGCGTAATTGGACTTTTCATGAAATGTCTAGACAAATAGTGAAATACAACCTAAAAACTAACAACTTACTCCAAAGTAAACAAAATTTACTTTTGAAAAAAGGTACTTTTAATTTTTTTATAGATCCATTTGCCTACCAAGTTTAAATGGTATTTGCAAAGCTTTGATGGCAAAGTGAAACTGAAATCAAGTAATTTTTGCTTGTGTAACTATTGTTTTAATACTTTTAATGTTAGTGTAATTTACATATTATATGGATTAGGCTCATTTCTAGGATAACATCACTGTATTTTTTTGGCATTAATAAAGATCTGCTTGTCTTTGTTTTTTTTAATACATACGTACTATATTTTATTAAAATTTAGTTTTAACAAAAACATTTTAAAATGTTTTCTTTAGTGATAATTATGTAATATAATTATAACAATGAGATAATGAGATTTTGTACAAAATCAAAATCGTTTTAATTTGTTTAAAGGCACAACTATAGAGATGGTAGTGACCAGTGGCATATGGCGAAATTTCAAAGTTTTATATCTCTGTTCCTACATACAGGACCGGTACCAATTTTTATTGGTTTTAATAGCGAGCCCACTAGGAATTTTTTTGTAAAGAAAAAAAAACGTTTTGAATTTGCGAAAAAAAGTTGAATTTTTGCTTGGGTTTACCAGAACATTCTCAGTGGGCTCACTTTTAAAACCTCCAAATGTGGTACGGTTCCTGTAAGTAGGAACAGAGATATACAACTTTGAAATTTCACCATATGCCACAGGTACTGACCTAGGTTACTAGCCATTATATCTAGTTTAATAAAAAGCATGAAAAGGTAGTAATACCTGTATCTATACACGATAGCTCAAGCTCCTATTTTGTAACAAACCACATAAAACTTTAGATGTTTTATTTTCAAAAAATGTTAAGTAAAGTAAGGGAAGTTAACTTATTGGTAAAACTGAGCTGATGCAATTTTTGAACAAAAAAAGTAAAAATCAGGAATATCGTTTATTACAGTTTTTTACCCAACATAGTGAAATTTCTATAAAGATGGGTTATCCTCCACAAAAATCTAAATACAAAAAACAAAAAGTAACACCACTCTATCCTCCCTTTGACAGACTTTCTCCCAGATGTGAGGTACATTTCTTCGCTGTAAATAAAAAATAGAATTATTACTAAACAATAACTTGAGAATGACAAAATAATTGTCAAAATATTGTGTTTTATTTAATACAGGTATTATATTAGGTTTGTTGCAACAAAAGTTCAAAAGTTTACTGAGTTTGCGCAAAGCTATTTTACTGTCACTTTACAAGTCGATTTAAAAATTAACGTCCAGATTCACTAAGAAAGTTTAAGATTTAGTACTGGTTTAAATTAAGATCTTCTCGTTGATCAGTTATGTTTTGACAAGTTTTTGTCCTGTCGTTGTTAATAAGCCGTCATTGAAAATTTATGAATTATTCGGATATTTCAGCGATTGGTTTGGTCTTCAAATGATTTTCATCTTGGAACGGGTTGCTAGAGTGAATTTAGTTCTATTATTGTCGAAAGTGCATACTAAAATTGCCCTTTTCTTTATCAATTTGCGAAAAAGCTCCGAAATAAATTCATAGTATAAAATTTAGTTGTCTTATTCTTACAGTTGTCAGTTTAAAACTTTTGGTTGTCAAATTAGACCGGACTAGCGTTGGAGAATCCGGCTGTAAGAATTTATAGTGCAGTGTTCCTAGAACGAGTGAATTGTGTTCCAAGCTAGTTCTGAAGCGATCTTAAAGTTCCAAGATAATTCTGAATCAGTTTAACGTGCTATCTAACTTCACTTATTTTATTTTTGTTATTAATCAAATTAGTAATAGAAGAACACAGCAATTTTTCTTCCATTTCTTGTTGACATATATTAATAAATGCGGCAATATTTTCTAACAGCTATTTTTTTGTGATTTTATAGGTTAGGATAAACAAACAAAATTCTCAACCAGTTCTAAATCGTTCCAACACTAGTCAAGTCGATTCTAGAACAATAAGTTCTCGCATGGATTCCAAGCAGTTCTGAACTGTGAACTTTTCAATTGGAACAAACCTAATGCAAAATGCAAAAATAATATTTTACATTCTTTGCCCATCTAATAAATTACACCAAAATCTAATGTTACAGACTCTTAAATTTACTTACCTCTGAAAATTTCGTTTCAAATCTCCGTTTCTCTCTCCTCTGTTAACTGCGTCTTGTTTACTTTTGATAGTCCCATAGTAAGATAATTGCATCTGGATGATTCCCATCCTTCAGAGCAGTAGGTGTTTCTAAAATTAAATGTAAAATTGTAACTGGTGTACTTTTGTCTTTTGGTATACATACTTATTCACTAGTCTTGATACAGACTATACAAGTTTAACAAAAACAGTTTTTAGGTATATAAAATAAAGGTTTAAACCTGTGAGAGACAGTTAAATGTAACGAAAACGTGTATTAAAGTGTTTTACCTGTTATTAAAGATGTACTGGAAACTTCCTTAATTTAGGATTGTCTCTTATTAGGTATACTAGTTAACCATCCTATGTCTGCCTAATAATTCATCTAAATGGGTTAAAACCTTGTGATTTAAGACTACACGTACAGAATAAAAAACAACCCATCTTCATTCATTTTGAAGGGACTTCCACAACAGGTTAATGACATTTTCGTGTAAACATTTCTTATAAACGTGTAGTACACCTTACAATCGCAACAAACAGTTTTAACCAACGAATACGAATTGTTTTAACACTTTTATACGCTAAAAAACATAGCAAAATGTAAATAAACCAAAACGCGACAAATACAGGTTATCGTAAATACAGATGTTTGCCTTCAACCTTCAATTCATTTTGACACATCACTCATTTGGCATATGGCGTTTACCAGGTTACGACGTGGTGATTTTTCTATCTCTTTTATTTCCATATCGTTGAAGAGAGACTGATCTATACCAGGTTACCAAAATTGCGTTGCTTGATAGACGCCAAAATATGGCTATTATTTTACACCTTAGCCATTTTTAAATCAGTGACCAAATCGTGACCTAGTCAGACCATTGGGCAACGCTGTCTGTTAATCTTAATACTTTGATTTTTTAGGTTAAACATTGAGTATATGGAGCAACGTTGCCAAATAAGGTGATGTAGTCATGACTAGGTCACTGATTTAATTTCGCCTATAAAGTGACAAAGAGACAAGATACATGTTTCATGATGAAGGGAGATCGAAACAGAAGGATTTCTTAATGTCATCAAAGAGTCATGCGCCATATTTTAGTTTTTCAGCAGCACGCAAACCACGCAATGAATGTTTTAATTTTTTTTTCGTTTAAAGTTTTAAATAATGTAATTTCTTTTCACTACCTAGAAAATGGTCTTCGTCGATCCGTTGTTAACCAATATTTTGATTAGTTTTATCTAGTTTGTGCTTAGTGAGTAGCGTAATAGGGCTGAAAATTAAATTTAATTTAAAACACTAATAATATTTACGTATTATGGTAACGGATGGTAGCGGATCTGGTTATACTTTTAAAGTAAGTACTATGTAGTTGTGCTCAATTAGTATTTTCGTTTTGATTTTTAACTTTTCCTTGGCAGAGAGTTTAAGCTACTTGGTAGGAATAACGCTTATAATCATTAATAACATAATATAGGGTGTCATAATTATTAGTTAAAACTAAGGCTACTGACACAAAGGATTGATTTCGCAGTTTTTACTAATTTTTTTTTTGTTTTCTCTTCGAAAAAGGTTTAAATTTGTTTTACCTTTGTCTTAAATTACAGTTAATAACAGAAAATAAATTATTCTTAAAGATTTATAATAATGTCTGGCAACGTTTAAACACATTCAATTGTTTTTAATTTTTCGCGCGCAAATTTACGTCAAGCGCCTTGTGTACGATCAGCCAGATGCGGCGAATATAGACTGGTTTTAGGGTATTTTTGAAAATTTTTAAAATCTTCGATTTAAGTAAAAAAAAAGTATTGGGTATGTCTGTAGACTACCCCAGGAGTCCCAATATATGCAGTGAATTTCATAACACCCTGATATATATATATATATATATATATATATATATATATATATATATATATATATATATATATATATATATATATATATATATATATATATATATATATATATATATATATATATATATATATATATACAACACCCTATCATTTTTGCTTCCGAAAGGGGTCTAATCCCTATCATTTCTGCTACCGCTGCAAACTTGCTGCCGTATATCGGACGCAAGATTAACTTAGGCGTTTTTCTCGAACATGGCTATAAATTTTAAGTCCCACATTGTTGCAATGGCTGGTCCACAGTACCATACCTTACGTAAAGAAATTGTTCTTTGACAGTTTAAAGCATAAACTATTGGCGGGGAATAATAGCGGTACGAAATGGAAGTAAAAATGATCGAAAAATAAATGAAGACGTATAAATTTTAGTTGTAAAAATTTCCGATAGAGGCGCAAAATTATACATGCGTATATTAAAAGTTTTACTGGTCGGTGGATTTTGCTACCAGAAACTTGGCAACGCTAAAGTATGATAAAATTGTATTTAAATATTAGTTCTATAATTATGAAGTGTCCGTGACGCAGTGAACAGCATTTTCGCTAAGTGGTGTGCTTTTTAACCGTCTTCTCAAGAGGAGGTTATCAATTATTCGGCCCGCATGTGAGATTCTTTATATGTTCACGCATAATTCTTCAACGGACTTCTTCAACTTGGTTGAGTTTTTCCGAATGGTCTCGTTTTAAGTTTTTTTTTGCTGAAGTTATGTGTTTTTTTTTCATTAAAAAAAATATAGAGCATGTCTTCGAAATGGAAAAAAAATTATTATTGATTTTACGAAAAAAGTGCCTGTTTATAAAAAGTTCCGCATCGTCAGAAAATAGCATTGCTATTCAAAAATTTGATCTAGTA
The DNA here is from genome assembly GCA_963971165.1 of Philopedon plagiatum. Classification (NCBI taxonomy): domain Eukaryota; kingdom Metazoa; phylum Arthropoda; class Insecta; order Coleoptera; family Curculionidae; genus Philopedon; species Philopedon plagiatum. Next base: position 66,180,670 of record OZ020189.1, on the reverse strand, counting down.
CATACAGGGTGGCTCAAAAATAAAAAAGTCCTGATCTACGTGAAGCTAAGAAGACAAAATCGTTATTTCAAGGTAAACTGCCACTGCAAATGTACAATTCAATAATATGTTTTTTCATTAAAAAAATATACAGTATGTCTTCAAAATGGAAAAAATTTTGTTATTGATTTTACGAAAAAAGTGTCTGATTATAAAAAGTTCTGCATCGTAAAAAAACAGCATTGCCATTCAAAAATTTGATACGTACAGGGTGGCTCAAAAATGACAGTCATAATCCACGTGAAGCTAAAAAGACAAAATCGTTATTTAAAGGAAAACTGCCACTACAAATGTACAATTCAATAATGTGTTTTTTTCATTAAAAAAATATACAGCATGTCTTCGAAATGGAAAAAATTATTATTGATTTTACGAAAAAAGTGTCTGTTTATAAAAGGTTCTGCATCGTGAGAAAATACCCATTGCCATTCAAAAATTTCATCTAGTACATACAGGGTGGCTCAAAAATAAAAAAGTCCTGATCCACATGAAGCTGAGAAGACAAAATCGTTACTTAAAGGTAAACTGCCACTGCAAATGTACAATTGAATAATATGTTTTTTCATTAAAAAAATATACAGTACGTCTTCAAAATGAAAAAAAATTTATTATTGATTTTACGAACAAAGTGTCTGATTATAAAAAGTTCTGCATCGTAAAAAACAGCATTGCCATTCAAAAATTTGATCTAGTAGGTACGTACAGGGTGGCTCAAAAATGAAATATTCATAATCCAAGTGAAGCTAAAAAGACAAAATCGTGATTTAAAGGAAAACTGCCACTGCAAATGTACAATTCAATAATATTTTTTTCATTAAAAAATGTACAGCATGTCTTCAAAATGGAAAAAAAATATTATTTATTTTACGAAAGAAGTGTCTGTTTATAAAAAGTTCTGCATCGTAAAAAAACAGCATTGCGATTCAAAAATTTGATCTAGTATGTACAGGGTGGCTCAAAAATGACAGTCATAATCCACGTGAAGCTAAAAAGACAAAATCATTATTTAAAGGAAAACTGCCACTGCATATGTACAATTCAATAATATGGTTTTTTCTCCTTAAAAAAATATACAGCATGTCTTCGAAATGGAAAAAAAATATTATTGATTTTACGAAAAAAGTGTCTCTTCGTAAAAAATTCTGCATCGTTAGAAAATAGCGTTGCTATTCAAAAATTTGATCTCGTATAAACAGGGTGACCCAAAAATAAAAAGTCCTAATCCATGTGAAGTTAAGAAGACAAAGTCGTTATTTAAAGGTAAACTGCCACTGCAAATATACAATTCAATAATATGTTTTTTCATTAAAAAAATATACAGTATGTCTTCAAAATGGAAAAAATTTTGTTATTGATTTTACGAAAAAAGTGTCTGATTATAAAAAGTTCTGCATCGTAAAAAAACAGCATTGCCATTCAAAAATTTGATACGTACAGGGTGGCTCAAAAATGACAGTCATAATCCACGTGAAGCTAAAAAGACAAAATCGTTATTTACAGGAAAACTGCCCCTACAAATGTACAATTCAATAATGTGTTTTTTTTTTTCATTAAAAAAATATACAGCATGTCTTCGAAATGGAAAAAAATTATTATTGATTTTACGAAAAAAGTGTCTGTTTATAAAAGGTTCTGCATCGTGAGAAAATACCCATTGCCATTCAAAAATTTCATCTAGTACATACAGGGTGGCTCAAAAATAAAAAAGTCCTGATCCACATGAAGCTAAGAAGACAAAATCGTTACTTAAAGGTAAACTGCCACCGCAAATGTACAATTCAATAATATGTTTTTTCATTAAAAAAATATACAGTACGTCTTCAAAATGGAAAAAATTTTATTATTGATTTTACGAAAAAAGTGTCTGATTATAAAAAGTTCTGCATCGTAAAAAACAGCATTGCCATTCAAAAATTTGATCTAGTAGGTACGTACAGGGTGGCTCAAAAATGAAATATTCATAATCCAAGTGAAGCTAAAAAGACAAAATCGTGATTTAAAGGAAAACTGCCACTGCAAATGTACAATTCAATAATATTTTTTTCATTAAAAAATGTACAGCATGTCTTCAAAATGGAAAAAAAATATTTATTTTACGAAAGAAGTGTCTGTTTATAAAAAGTTCTGCATAGTAAAAAAACAGCATTGCGATTCAAAAATTTGATCTAGTATGTACAGGGTGGCTCAAAAATGACAGTCATAATCCACGTGAAGCTAAAAAGACAAAATCATTATTTAAAGGAAAACTGCCACTGCATATGTACAATTCAATAATATGTTTTTTTCTCCTTAAAAAAATATACAGCATGTCTTCGAAATGGAAAAAAAATATTATTGATTTTACGAAAAAAGTGTCTCTTTATAAAAAATTCTGCATCGTTAGAAAATAGCATTGCTATTCAAAAATTTGATCTCGTATAAACAGGGTGACCCAAAAATAAAAAGTCCTAATCCATGTGAAGTTAAGAAGACAAAATCGTTATTTAAAGGTAAACTGCCACTGCAAATGTACAATTCAATAATATGTATTTTTCATTCAAAAAATATACAGCATGTCTACGAAAAGGACAAATTTTTATTATTGATTTTACGAAAAAAGTGTCTGATTATAAAAAGTTCTGCATCGTAAAAAAATAGCATTGCCATTCAAAAATTTGATCTAGTACGTACAGGGTGGCTCAACAATGAAATATTCATAACCCAAGTGAAGCTAAAAAGACAAAATCGTGATTTAAAGGAAAACTGCCACTGCAAATGTACAATTCAATAATATTTTTTTCACTAAAAAATATACAGCATCTCTTCGAAATGGAAAAAATGTGTTATTGATTTTAAGAATAAAGTACCTATCTGTTTATAAAAAGTTCTGCATCGTAAAAAACTAGCATTGCCATTCAAAAATTTGATCTAGTACGTACAGGGTGGCTCAAAAATGAAATAGTCATAATCCAAGTAAAGCTAAAAAGACAAAGCCGTTATTTAAAGGAAAAAAATAAAATAAATAAATCGTTTATTTAATAGCATAGCTAACAGCAAATACAAAAAAACAAAAAAACAATTAAATTTACATTTTACAATTTTGTTAATAAATACATAATTTAGCAAAATTATCACACTCAAACCTATTGCATCCCAATATTATTTTTGCAGTAGTCTACACATTTTTTTCGAAAGGTCTTTATGGATTCACACATCTTTATATAATTAGGCAATTCATTATATTGAATAAGTCCGTTGTGGAAAAGATTTTTTTGGCTATATGTTGTAGACACTGTATTTACATAAAAGTTGTCCCTTGTCCGTGTTGGGTAATTATGTATATCCGACACATTTCTTAGATTTCGTAATAAATGTTCTGGAAAAAGGCCGTTTTTTATTTTGTGTATTACTGTCATTGTATTTACAAAAATTATTTGTTTTACACTTAGCAAACCAGTGGAGGTTAACATATGGGCGACACTAGTGTAACGATCACATGAAAGAATGTAGCGCATTGCTTGGTTTTGTTTTTTTTTTGCAATATACTTAATTCCGTCTCATTAAGCAGAAATAGAACAGATGTACAGTAGTTAAAGTGCGGCATGATTATTGTTTTATATATGTTTAATTTGGACCACTCACTTAAGTGAGGACTTAATCTTCCCAGCAGGTTCACCTTCTTTGCGATCTTTTTGGTCATGTATTGTGCATGGCTAGAAAATGTTAGGTGCTCGTCGATTATAACACCCAAGTATTTATATTCCTCTACTTTGTTGATATTTTGTTGGTTTATAGATATTTTGGTTGTTTTTTCGGTTTCAGTACTATTTTGCCTACTTCTTACTATCATATACTTTGTTTTTTCTAGATTTAAGCTTAATCCATTCTGAGTTATCCACTTATGTAGGATTTCTAGTTCTTCATTTATTATTTTGATTACAGTTTCAATATCTTCTCCAACTAGATATATTAATGTGTCATCGGCAAACAGTTGTATATTGCATTTTGTCAGACATTTTACTATATCATTTATGTATACTATAAATAGATTTGGCCCTAATACCGTTCCTTGTGGGACCCCAAACACATTTTCCTTTGAATTAGATGTACTACTCATATATCTGGTTTCTTGGCATCTATCGGAGAGGTAACTTTTAAACCATTTTAAGACATTTTCTTTGATGCCATATTTCTTTAGTTTCTTTATTAAAAGTGTCCTATCTATGGTTTCAAAAGCTCGTCGAAAGTCTAGAAATACTGCTGCAATAATTTTCTTTTCACTTAAGGCTTCTTTCCATTTTAATAATACTGTTTGTAGCTTTCACATGAGTTGTTTTTCCTGAATCCTGATTGATACACACTTAGGAGTTTATTTTTTTCAAAATAGTCTCTTAGCTGTTCATTTACTACTACTTCAAGTAATTTTTCATATGATGGAACCATATTTATGGGGCGGAATTCTTCGCATTTATTTGTGTTGCTTTTTTTTTCTATTGGTATTACTGTAGATTTTTTCCAGGTTCTTGGAAATGTGCCATGTTCTAAACTAGTGTTGATCAAATGCAGGAATCTATCTCCAATTACCTCAAATGCATTTTGTAATATTTCTGTTGTTATTCCATCAACGCTGCTTTTTTTTTTCTTTAAGTTTTTTATTATTTTTCTTAGTTCTACCATTGTAAGTAACTTAAACTGGTTCATCTGTACTTTGCTCTCGATTTCCTGTAATACCGTTTGCATGTCTGTATCACTAATTGCATGACTAATTATTTCAATGCTAGTAATAAAATAATTATTAAAGTTTTCTGCTATCATGTTCTCTTCACTTTCAAACTTATTGCCAAAATATATTTCTGCATGTTTACCATTTTTTTTTCCCACCTACAAGCTTTTTAATAGTTTTCCACATCTCCGTCGGGTCATTCTTATTCATGTCAATCTTTGCATTATAGTAGTCTCTTTTTTGTTTTCTTATCATTTCTACTACTCTATTTCTCTGATCTTTGTATTTTTTAAAATCCTCTTTATTCTTTGTAATAATGGCTCGTCGATACAGTTGATCTCTCTGTTTCATATTAATGTCAATTTCTACCGTCCACCATTCTCTTTCTGCCCATTTGATCTTTATAATCTTCTCTTTTTTTGGTGCATGTCTATCCAAGGTATTTAATAGGGATTCAATTAGGTTTTTGGCCAAAATATTTATATCCGTACAATCGGGGTCCCAAAGGGTTTCCATTAAATCTGTTTGAAAATTCACTTCATTAAAACTGTGATAATCTCGGTAATGTTTGATAATATCTTTTTGTTCTGTATCCCCTGTTAACTGCACGGTTATTATAGAATGGTCTGTGATTTTGGGTGTTAGATGTACCTGAGTGGCTAGGTGCTTGTCATTTGTAATTAAAAGGTCAATTATTGTTGCACTACTTTCAGTTATTCGGGTAAAGTTAACAACAGCTTGATAGAGGCCATAGTAATCCACCATTTTTTTTAATTTTTGAGAATAAAATGTGTTTTTTGAGACATCAATATTAAAATCTCCCATTAGTATAAGTGTGCCTTTTTTCGTTGTATATTCTTCCAAGAAACTCTCCAGATACCTCAAAAAATCACCATCGCTTGCAGAAGGTGAATGATATATGCAGAATATCATAAACTTTTTGTTTCCTATTTTTGTTTCTACACCAGTTATCCATAAATTCTTCTGTACAGATTTATTTACCAAGGTCTTGGTTTGTAGTTCTTCCTTAACATACACAATTGTTCCTCCAGTATGTCTGCTTTCTGAAGGTGTGCTTATTGTTTGATATCCCTCCATCTTTATTTCATGTTCCATTATATCCTCTGTTATATGAGTTTCTGCTAGGCAAACAATAGCAGGCTTCCAGTCACTGATTGTGAAGTTTAGATTTGTCTTATGAGCTAATAAACTTTCTATATTCAGGTACATCAATTGTTTTTTTGATTGCTATTTATTTGTAAAAACACTTGGATAATTCACTTTTTGTTCTAATTCTCTATAAATTCTTTTGTACACTATGCAGTCTCTATCATATACAGAATGTTTGTAATCAACATTTGGTATCCGTAAAACCTCCGATGCATGCCTACAGTTGGAACAAATCACTTCTACAGACTTGCATTCGTTAACTTTGTGTTCCCCTCCACATTTTGAGCATACTGTTTTGGACTTACACTCTTTTGCTATATGGCCATATTTATAGCAGTTAAAACATTGCACTACATTTATGTGATCAAAGTACCTATATGACTTCCAACCAATATACAATCGTTCCCTTCTATGAATTAAACTATATGTGTTGGGATCCACCTCCAGTATGACACTGTTTTTATCTAGTTTTCCTTTCAATTTTTTTACCACTCTTATTTTCTTCTGAGCATCTTCTGTAGTTATAGCATTTTGAAATATTACTTTCTCTATAAATTCATTGTCATTCAGCAGTAAATTTTCTTCTATGTTTATTATTTTAATCTTGGGGCATTTCTTTTCTGGTATTTTTATCTCGTAGTCTTCCCCCATTTGCTTTTGGATATTTTCAGACATGTGTTTTAGGTCTTCCTTCTTCTCACAACTGATTGCAACTCCTCCGTCCTTCAGATATTTAACTCGTGAGATGCCTGCTTTAATTTGCATTGGATCTATATTTTTTTCAATCGCTGATTTTGTTTTTGAACTTTCTTGTGCTTTTTTTGGTTTTACTACTAGCACATCATTTCCTTTTTGCCTCACTACTTCACTGTATTTTAGGTGGTTTTCTTCTGTGGTTTCATACTTTCTCTTCTCCAACTCTTCAACTTCTTTTTGATGAAGTATTATTTGCTCTTCTAGACTTTTAATTATACGGTCTTTTGCCATGACTACTTTATTTTTTTCTTCAATCACTTTATCTTTGCATTGTAGCATTTGTCGAAACATAGCTCTGGGTTCTTCTTCTCTGCACTTGGAACAATAGAATTTCATAACTCTCGAGTTTAGCTCTAGCACCTTTACTTCTGATGATGTTAATTGCCCACATGTTTTACAATTTCTGCTTTTACAAAACTCACATTTAAAGATCTGTACTCTGTTCTGTTTACAAACGTCACATTCCATTTTGAGGTTATGGATACCTTCTCGAAATTTTGAAAAATGTTGGATGTATATTCACTTTTCGATTCTGTCTTTATTTCCAGATGTAATCCAATTTCTTAGCTTTATTTTATAACCAAAATGACTTTATTTTATAACCAAAATGACTATTTATATTAAATTATTATCAACAAGCTATATATAACCTCTTTCTGTCAGAACAGCAGATACACCCAAACTGCCACTGCGAATGTACAGGGTGTCCGGATTTCGTTGTATTTGCGGGTTATCTCAGTTATTAGTAGAGATAGAAGGTTGCGGTTTGCACGTCATGGCACTACTTTTTTGTGAAACGAAAAATGCCATAAACAGAATTTTCATAGCTTTCTTTGTTTTCGAGCTACGGGGTAATTTTGAAAATTTTCACTTTTTGAGCACCCCTTGTATCTCGGCTATGCCGCATCATATCAAAATAGTAAAAACTGGCTTTTATGCAGAATGTTACGTAGAATACGATGACGTAGTTAGTTTTTTTCTAAATATTATACTTTTCGAGTAATGGTATAAAGTTGTACTTTTCTAAATGGGACACCCTGTATATTTATACATCGTTACATTCCGCTTATCGAGGGCTTTTTGAAAATATATAATACATGATATTTATTTTTTCATTGGAGCCGTTAAATCACAATTTTAATAAAAATGTCAATATTTATAGTAGGCCATAAAGTAAAACGTATACCTACACATTACAGAGATTGTTCGCATTAATTTCCGTTATTCTGAACACAATATTTTTTATTCTTCCTGAAGCAATTAAAAGAATAACTGGCCGTGCTTGCAAATTTCTGAATTCCATTTCAGTAGCATTACGCAATGCTTCTATCGTTTGATGCCGGGTATGAAATATTTTATTTTCAAAAAAAGTCGAGAACTGACAAATCAGGTGACCTGGGAGGTCATCTTATTGTGCGAATCCAGTGACCAGGAAAGTGATTTTCCAGGTAAGTTCTTTCCTGGATTCGCACAATAAAATGGCCTCCCAGGTCACCTGATTTGTCAGTTCTCGACTTTTTTTGTGGGGTTATTTGGAAAATAAAATATTTCATACCCGGCATCAAACGATAGAAGCATTGCGTAATGCTACTGAAATGGAATTCAGAAATTTGCAAGCACTTCCAGTTATTCTTTTAATTGCTTCAAGAAGAATAAAAAATGTGACAATATTGTGTTCAGAGTAACGGAAATTAATGCGAACAATCTCTGTAATGTGTAGGTATACGTTTTACTTCATGGTCTACTATGAAATATTGACATTTTTATTAAAATTGTGATTTAACGGCTCCAATGAAAAAATAAATATCATGTATTATATATTTTCAAAAAGCCCCCGATAAGCGGAATGTAACGATGTATAAATATACAGGGTGTCCCATTTAAAAAAGTACAACTTTATACCATTACTCGAAAAGTATAATGTTTAGAAAAAAACTAACTACGTCATCGTATTCTACGTAACATTCTGCATAAAAGCCAGTTTGTACTATTTTGATATGATGCGGCATAGCCGAGATACAAGGGGTGCTCAAAAAGGGAAAATTTTCAAAATCACCCTGTAGCTCGAAAACAAAGAAAGCTATGAAAATTCTGTTTGTGGCATTTTCCGATTCACAAAAAAGTAGCGCCATGACGTGCAAACCGCAACCCTCTATCTCTACTAATAACTGAGATAACCCGCAAATACAACGAAATCCGGACACCCTGTACAATTCGATATGTTTTTTTTCATTAAAAAATATACAGCATGTCTTCTGCATCGTGAGGAAATAGCATTGCTATTCAAAAATTTGATCTTGTATAAACAGGGTGGCTCAAAAATAAAAAAGTCCTAATCCACGTGAAGCTAAGAAGACAAAATCGTTATTTAAAGGTAAACTGCCACTGTAAATGTACAATTCAATAATATGTTTTCTTCATTAAAAAATATACAACATATCTTCGAAATGGAAAATTTTTTATTATTGATTTAACGAAAAAAGTGTATCTTTATAAAAAGTTCTGCATCGTGAGAAAATAGTATTGCTATTCAAAAATTTGATCTTATACTTACCGGGTGGCTCAAAAATGAAAATGTCATAATCCACGTGAAACGATTTAGCTTTAAAAAATAATAAAGGGGAGGAGGTGAGAGGGGATAAAACCGGAGCGACTGAGAATTTTTTAAAAATGTTGACTAATATGTCATTTTCGGGGGTATTGAGGTCAGAATTTTTTTTTTCTAGCAGGTGTTAAAAATTACCGCAGGGAGGGGGGGGGGGCGAATAAAAAGGGGCGGCTGGGAATTTGTCCAAAAATGTTAACTAATGGGCCATTTTCGGGATTACTGAGGTCAGAAAATCTGACTTTGTGTAACAGATGCTAAATAAAATTTACGGAGAAGGGAGGGGAGAGGGGATAAAAGGGCGGCTGAGAATTTCTCCAAAAATGTTAGCTTAGTATTTTCAGAGTTATTGAGGTCAGTCTAATTTTGTGTAATGGATGTTAAGAATAACGTGGGGGGTGGGGTGATATTAGGGCGCAACTGGGAACTTCTCCAAAAATGTTAACTAATCTGTCATTTACGGGGATATTTAGGTCAGAAATCTAATTTTGTTGAAACCTATATTTAAAAAATTAACGGCGGGGGGATAAAAAGGAGCGACTGAAAAAAATGTTAACTAATTTGTCATTTTCGGGGTTATTACGGTCAAAAAATGTACTTTGGTCTAACATATTTAAAAATATATAACGAGGGAGAATAAAAACAGGCAACTGATCATTTTTCAAAAAAAGTTATCTGATATATCATTTTCAAGGTTGTTGAGGTCAGCAAATCTAATTTTGTTTAACGAATGTAAACAAAATTAATGGTGGGGCAGAGGGAATAAAAAGGCGCGGGGTTTGGAATTTCTCCAAAAATGTTAACTAATTTTGGGGGTTACTGAGAACAGAAAATCCAATTTTGTTGAAACTCATTTTTAAAAAATTAACGCCGGGGGGGGGGGGGGTAAAAAGGAGCAACTGAGAAATTATCTAAAAATGTTAATGTTGTTTTCGGGGTTATTGGGGTCAAAATATTTAATTTTGTCTAACATTTAAAAAAACTAACGGGGGGGGGGGATAAAAACGAGCGAATGGCAATTTCCCCAAAAATGTTAACTAATAAGTATGTCAATTGAGGTCAGAAAATCTAATTTTGTCTAACGAATGTGAAGAAAATGAACGGCACGGAACGGAATATTTCATAAGTTTTTAACGAAGACTTATTAACTATGACAGGAAAAAACCTGTCAAAACATACCTGATCAACTAGAAGATCCTAATTTAAACCATGCAGTACTAAATCTTAAACCTTCTTAGTGTATCTGAGCGTTAATGTTTAAACACGTGTTTTTCTTTTCAGTTTTTAATAAATCAACCCCTAAGGGGGTATTACAATGGTATTTAAAGTTTGTAATGGAGTAAAATTGTTATACCGTGGAAGAAGTTGCGGGCGAAAGCTAGTTATTAAATAAAACAGCGATGCATGCCTGCATATCTTATTTGAATAGGTATACTGCAATTGCTGCAATACAAAATTACCGTTAAAGTGTCAAAAATCAATGGTGTTGTAAGTGGAGTGTAAAGTAGAAATAGAACAGTTGTACTGTACAGGGTGTAAGTTAGGAACAATGAAATTTTATTTTCTATTAGATACAACAGCCGCGTAAAATTTTCTTTTCTTGTTGGAGCTTTAAAAGTTTTAGTACTTTTAATTTTAAGGCTTTTTTATTACAAAAAAACTATACCATTTTATATTTGTTTCTAAAATATAACAAGTGATCGATTTGGGATATAGTTTGTACTAGCCCATTTTAAAGGTATAATATCAAGAAATAATCGCGCTTTCTTATGGAAATTACCACTTCATTATAACTGGAAGTTATTAATTTTAATTTGACATTTCTACACATCCTAAATTTATCTTTTCTCGGAATATTTTTGCATTTTTAAAAATCATTTCTAATTTTAGTAATTTCAACTTTTTACTTCTCTCGCTAGACAAAAATCACTTCCCGGGATTTTTTCAGATCTTTACGTGTTGAGGTCCCTATATCAGATGGTCTCCCATTTCCGTCGGTTTGTCTGTCCGTCTGTCTGTCGGATTGTCTGTTGGAGCGAACGCTTAAAACTGCTTGACCAAAAAGAAAAGGAAAAATTTTGCATATGGACTACCTTTCAACCTGGCTTGGAACAGGCTGTATTTCCGGTGAAATATATACAGAGCACCTTCAAAATTAGTTTCTATTTTTTGTTGCTCAAACTGTATTTTGTAAATATAGTTGACATGTAAATTGCAAAACTTTTTGAAGCTTAAGTTTAACAAAATGATTAAGTTTTATAGACGTTTTAGATACGTTTCCTGTGTAACATTTTCACCTATTTCGATTGATGCGGCTTTTCGAAAAAATAAAACTTAAAAAGTTATTTAACAAAAACTACATTTTGGAATTTATTTGTTAAATAAAAAAAACTAGCTCGCCAGTTACTGTGGTCGACATTTTACATTATCTTTGTAGTGTATTAAAAAGGTTTATTTCGGTTGGTAAATTTAACTGTACTTAACTGTTATTTAAATCGCTCTTTTCTTTATAAGTTGGCGAGAAAAATTAAAAAGAAACTAACAGTATAAAATTTGGTTGTCTTATCTTAACACTTGCCAATTTAAACCCTTAATTATATAAACCTGAGCACTGAGCAATGAGCAAGACCTTAATTGCCAAATTACACCTGTCTTATCAATAGTGATTCCAGCCAAAAAGCATTAAGAAGAAACTTGCTTGTGTCTGTCGACATTAAACATATCTGTTTTAGTTTTATTAGGTGGATAATTTTTGTTGAACGCCTTGTCATATTTTGAGCTAATCTGGTGACTTAACCCAAATAAAATAAACGAAAGTTATAATAAAAATAGGTTTTTATTATAATTCGCAATCTTATTTCCAGGTTCCAGCAAAACAACTCAAAATAAACTTAAATCATGGAATGAGGTAAGGAGAGTCCATGGCTCAAAACTCCTTTTTATAGCGATCTCATATGTAAAGAATGCGGAGAACTCTTGGTAAAAAAGCGCCATTCTGTGATAGCAATGTGTACATGTCAGTGCCATGTCAGTAAATTAAAATAAAAATTGTCAGCCTTGATCTATCACATATATATTAATTATCACTTTTACCAAAAGGAGGGCAAATGTCTGACACCGTTACTGTTATGAATAATTGAAATTTGTCGACGGCTAAGAATTCCTAATTTTACATAAAAATAAACTGAAAATAATATTATATTATATAAGCATGGAAAATACTTACAATATTGTTATTCATATTACTATTGTTATCAATCTTTTTATTCTTCAATAAATTTTACAAATTAAGAAATAAGCAGTAAAAATGTTTATAATATTAATATTATTTAAACTTATATTTTCAACTTGCATTTTAGGTTAAAAAAATAAATTATAATTTAAAAATCTATAAAAACCGCTTTTATGAGTAGCGCACTAAAAAGTTCAAAATAATTATTTTCCTTTTATAGTTACCTAACAGTAAACCGTAAAGTGTTTTTAGTTTTTTAAACTATACCTAATTTATTTTTAACTTTTTAGTGGGCTACTCATAAAAACGTGTTTTTAGTATTTTAAACTATAATTTATCTTTAACTTTTTAGTGCGCTACTCATAAAAGCGTGTTCTTTTAGTTTTTTAGTGAATTAGTTTTGGAACATACACGAGGTCTCAAAAATAAAATTAATTTTTTTATTACCGGTTTTACAAAAAAAGTACCTATATCTTTATAAAAAGTTCTACATTGTAAAAGAAGCATGGTTATTCAAAAACTTGATGAAGGACAATACAGGGTGGCTCATAAAGCTGAAAGTCCCAATTTTAATTTAAATTTTTAGCCACCCTCTATGCCCTATAAAAATATTTAAACCATGCTCTTTTTTCACAATGTAGAATTTTTTATGAAGATATACTTTTTTTGTAACGGCGATTTTAAAAAATTAATTTTACTTTTGGGACCTCCTGTGTGTTCCAAACATATCATAAAAATAACTCTTGCATGTACATTTGCAGTGGCAGTTTACCTTTAAATAACGATTTTGCCTTTTTAGCTTCACGTGGATTATGACTTTTTCATTTTTGAACCACCCTGTACGTACTGGATGAAATTTCTGAATGGCAATGCTATTTTTTCACGATGCAGAACTTTTTATAAAAATACACTTTTGTCGTAAAATCAATAATACATTTTTTTCCATTTCGAAGACATGCTGTATATTTTTTTAATGAAAAAAACATATTATTAAATTGTACATTTGCAGTGGCAGTGTACCTTTAAATAAAGATTTTGTCTTTTTAGCTTCACGTGGATTATGACTTTTTCATTTTTGAGCCACCCTGTACGTACTGGATCAAATTTCTGAATGGCAATGCTATTTTTTCACGATGCAGAACTTTTTATAAAAATACACAATTTCGTAAAATCAATAATACATTTTTTCCATTTCGAAGACATGCTGTATATTTTTTAATGAAAAAACATATTATTAAATTGTACATTTGCAGTGGCAGTGTAATTTCAAATAAAGATTTTGTCTTTTTAGCTTCACATGGATTATGACTTTTTCATTTTTGAGCCACCCTGTACGTACCTACTGGATCAAATTTCTTAATGGCAATGCTATTTTTTCACGATGCAGAACTTTTTATAAAAATACACTTTTTTCGTAAAATGAATAACAAAAAATTTTCCATTTCGAATACATACTGTATATATCTTTTAATGAAATGTCCCATTACAATGTTATAAGTCAAGCTAATAAAAGCATGTTAATAAAAGATCGATGGTTTTGTAATAGACTCATAGCACCTTGGTTATCTCATCCTGCTCTTGGCGTAAAGATTTACATGTCTTCATCATATTATGAGGAAACAATTAATTATACCTTTAAGTTATAAACAGCCCAGTCCCTCAAGCTGTTTCTGGTGACAGATTAGTCATACCTATCATTGGTTCAAAAGCGCTGTGTAATCTTTCCCACCTTTCGGACTTTTCAAGATTCTGGCAACAGGGCAGTAGTAAAAATGATAGAGAAGTGTCCAAATATTATACGGCTCGGAAGCAAAATGCGTCGACAAATGTACAAAATTATACGCCGGACGCAAATTTGATTATAATATGAAAGGAGTTGAAAATGCTGCATTATAAAATAAAAGGTATATTTTAGTTTTAAGAGATATTTAAAAGAAAAATTAGGAGCAATACAAAAAAAGGAAAAAAATCGATATACACTTGAAATACAAAGCCTAAAGCCTCTATTTCTAGGGGACGCAAAAATGATGGATTATGAAAGGACGCAGAAATGATGAAAGATGTATATATATATATATATATATATATATATATATATATATATATATATATATATATATATATATATATATATAGTAGAAAAATGGAAGATTTCTTGGCCTATAGATAATATAATAAATGTAAACGCGAAGATTTGCTTCTTCGCTAGTGCAGCGATAAGGCCGTGAATGAAAAATAAAAATAATGAGGACTATCTTTGATTCTGGTCTGGGTGACCTCCTGCTATCGATTTCTGGGCCGTTACCCATCAGCGGGCAGGCTTACACCCAGGGTGGCTGAAGAACAGACCACGGTTTGACCAGAATCAAAGAGAGTCCTTATATCCAAAACATTCGGAAAGGATGGGTAAGATGTAGTGGCTCGCGCCAACTAGTTCACCCAGTGTTGCTCCTAAAATGTTTGGCTGCTAACACAATAATACTCGAAAGTATGTCGATGTCGACTTTCTCGACATCGACGGTACAAATGCACCATTGTACAACAATAGTAGAAAAATGGAAGATTTCTTGGCCTATAGGTAATATAATAAATGTAAACGCGAAGATTTGCTTCTTCGCTAGTGCAGCGATAAGGCCGTGAATGAAAAATAATGAGGACTATCTTTGATTCTGGTCTGGGTGACCTCCTGCTATCGATTTCTGGGCCCTTACCCATCAGCGGGCAGGCTTACACCCAGGGTGGTTGAAGAACAGACCACGGTTTGACCAGAATCAAAGAGAGTCCTTATATCCAAAACGTTCGGAAAGGATGGGTAAGATGTAGTGGCTCGCGCCAAAACCGTGGTCTGTTCTTCAGCCACCCTGGGTGTAAGCCTGCCCGCTGATGGGTAAGGGCCCAGAAATCGATAGCAGGAGGTCACCCAGACCAGAATCAAAGATAGTTCTCATTATTTTTATTTTTCATTCACGGCCTTATCGCTGCACTAGCGAAGAAGCAAATCTTCGCGTTTACATTTATTATATATATATATATATATATATATATATATATATATATATATATATATATATATATATATATATATATATATATATATATATGTTTAGTGACTTCTAATTCACGACCTTGTATAATTGTAATAAAAACAATGGAATAACGGGAATATAGGTCACAGGAAAGACTATTTATTTCACAATTTTAACATAAACCAAGCTTTCGCTGAATTTTTCAGCTTCTTCAGGGCTACAATATTATAACATTATAACTATATAACATTTATTATATAGAAAAATAATTTAAACTTACTTTGTTTTTTGTGAAATAATTATGTTACAATGTGGATGCTGTATGGTTTTTTTGTTAATTATTATATGTATAAATTATGTATATAAAAATATTTGACGTTTTATCTTTTTGTAAAATTGAATGATTGACATATAAAAAAAGGTGAGTATTGTTGATTTGGTGTTTTATTTATTTTTATTTTTAATATGGTTAGGAATCATCATAGTAAAAGTGTAATGAGGAAAACATTATAAGGATTAAAGAATATCTAAATTATTGTTATTATTTTGTAAAAATTCTTTTTTATTATTATCAATAAAAAGTAAGTAAGAATAAATAGAACTTAAATCGTTTATATCACTTCTTTTGTTCATAGAATTTGGTTCTTTTTGAATTTCTATCATTTCTAAAAACGTACGTTTATATGTATTTATTTCATTGTGTAAAATTTTAATTTTATTATAATTTGGGTGGTGACAAGTATTTATACAGTGTTCTGTTAACGAAGATGAAGATTTATTTATATTTATATCACTTTTATGTCCTGATATTCTTTTTTTTTAAGTATTTGTGATGTTTGACCAATGTATTTTAAGTTACAGTTAGTACATGGTAAATAATAAACTGTATTAGGTTTGTCTAATATTTCAGTATTATCTTTTAATCTTGTTTTTAAAGAACCTATATTTTTAATATTTCTTTGTGAAATTATTATGTTTTCATTTCTAACACATTTAATAATACTTTCGGATAAACCTTTTATATAAGGAATTGTAGTATAATGATTGTTATTATTTATTATTTCTTGATTATTGTTATTGTATGTATTATTATTATTAGAATTATTATTTATATTAAATAAAATTTTATTGATAAATTTAACTGGATAAGAGTTTTCTATAAGAATTTCTCTTAATTTAACAAAATTTTTATACTTTAAGCTAGGATGAGATACTTTTTCTATTCTATTTTTCAAATTTGGTACACCAATGGGCAGTTGTATTTCACCTATTTTAGCTCAATATATAATGGATGATTTATTAGATAGCTGTATTTCAAAATTATCTTTTCAAATACCTTTTTTAAAAAAATTCGTTGATGATATAATATGTACAATACCAAATGATAAAGAAACAGAAATAATTAATATATTTAACAATTATAATCCTCATATAAAATTTACTATAGAAAGAGAAAACAATTTTAGTATTTCCTTCCTCGACACTAAAATTTTAAGACAAACAAATAACTCTTTAATAACTGATTGGTATATAAAACCAACAAATTCAGGAAGATATATAAATTTTCATTCTTATCATAATATAAAAATGAAAATAAATTTAATTTTAAATTTGAAAAATAGAATAGAAAAAGTATCTCATCCTAGCTTAAAGTATACAAATTTTGTTAAATTAAGAGAAATTCTTATAGAAAACTCTTATCCAGTTAAATTTATCAATAAAATTTTATTTAATATAAATAATAATTCTAATAATAATAATACATACAATAACAATAATCAAGAAATAATAAATAATAACAATCATTATACTACAATTCCTTATATAAAAGGTTTATCCGAAAGTATTATTAAATGTGTTAGAAATGAAAACATAATAATTTCACAAAGAAATATTAAAAATATAGGTTCTTTAAAAACAAGATTAAAAGATAATACTGAAATATTAGACAAACCTAATACAGTTTATTATTTACCATGTACTAACTGTAACTTAAAATACATTGGTCAAACATCACAAATACTTAAAAAAAGAATATCAGGACATAAAAGTGATATAAATATAAATAAATCTTCATCTTCGTTAACAGAACACTGTATAAAAACTTGTCACCACCCAAATTATAATAAGATTAAAATTTTACACAATGAAATAAATACATATAAACGTACGTTTTTAGAAATGATAGAAATTCAAAAAGAACCAAATTCTATGAACAAAAGAAGTGATATAAACGATTTAAGTTCTATTTATTCTTACTTACTTTTTATTGATAATAATAAAAAAGAATTTTTACAAAATAATAACAATAATTTAGATATTCTTTAATCCTTATAATGTTTTCCTCATTACACTTTTACTATGATGATTCCTAACCATATTAAAAATAAAAATAAATAAAACACCAAATCAACAATACTCACCTTTTTTTATATGTCAATCATTCAATTTTACAAAAAGATAAAACGTCAAATATTTTTATATACATAATTTATACATATAATAATTAACAAAAAAACCATACAGCATCCACATTGTAACATAATTATTTCACAAAAAAACAAAGTAAGTTTAAATTATTTTTCTATATAATAAATGTTATATAGTTATAATGTTATAATATTGTAGCCCTGAAGAAGCTGAAAAATTCAGCGAAAGCTTGGTTTATGTTAAAATTGTGAAATAAATAGTCTTTCCTGTGACCTATATTCCCGTTATTCCATTGTTTTTATTATATATATATATATATATATATATATATATATATATATATATATATATATATATGTATATATATATATATATATATATATATATATATATATATATATATATATATATATATATATATATATATATATATATATATATATATATATATATATAGGGTGGTGCAACCAAGATGGGGTGGACGATTGTGAGTAAACGGTGAGGAATTTCGAAAATCTTTTTTTTTGGATAATATCGATAGTCAAAGTCTGTTTTAAAATTATAGCCATAATACAGGGTGGTCCGAAAAACTCGTGGCGAACCAAACTCGTATTTTTTTAAATGGGACACCCTGTATATAATTGTTCCCATTGATTCCCCTGTTCGTTACGATCATTTTGATATAGGGTTTATTGGGTCTAAAATTTATAGTAAGGGAATGGGACGCGGTTAATCTTGAAAAAATGCTCACAGTTCGGCCATTTTTAAAAAAGAATTGAAACAGGTATTGAAAAACCAAATATTTCATGAAACGTTACATATCCTTGAATACATTAATCGCTTGAAATTTGTTTAAAATTTTTCACTGTTATACAGGGTGGTCAAGTTTTGCAAATACGCCCTGGACTCATTTTTTTTAAATGGAACACCCTATATATTTTATTTTCATGTTAAAGATAACATTACTAGCTTTCAAAAAATACCATACATGATGCCTTTCTGACCAACAGGTTTTAGTAAACTAGCGGTAAAAGTAAAGTTTCTTCATTCTAATACGATTATACTGAATTTACGTTATTTATTATTAAATATCTAATATTAGGTGGCCACGACACTATCATAAATGAAACAAAAGATTGACGAACTTGTCAAAGCTGCTGCCGCATAATCCATTACTTACAAGTTAAGCGTAGGTGAGGTAAGAAAACTGAGACCCGAAACCTTTAGATGTTTATTAGAGATATTTCAAAAAACAGAAAATATTGTTTTTAGGAAATTTAGAGTAATTAATAAACCAGTTATAAACAAAGATAATCAGTATTATTAATAGTGTAAGAAAATTAATTAAGCAAAAACAGAACACCTTTTAAAATTATTTAGTTATGTGTTATGTACTTACTTGTCAACCTAATTTAATATAAACAATTAAAAAAGCTCATAAAAGGTGTTCAAATAAGCCACCATTTTGCTGAAGGCAAAGTCTATCCATAAGTGAAAGTTTTACTTTTCCCAAAGTCTGTTCTGAAATGTTGCGAAAATTGTTTCTTATTCTCGCCTTCATATCTTTCACTGTGGTTGGAACCTCTTTATAGACTTCTTTTTTAACATGCCCCCATAGAAAAAATCTAGTGGTGTTAAGTCGGGTGATCTGACTGGCCACTTAACTGGTTCCAACGATCTGTCTTCCAATTATCGACAAAATATCTTACATTCCTATGGTAATGCGGGGGCGCACCATCATGTTGAAACCATAAGGATCCCCTTACCATTAAAGGTAAATCTTCAAGCAATACTGGCAACTCGTTTCTCAAAAAGTTGTTTATAACTGGTTATTAATTAGTTTACATTACCTAAAAACAATACTTTCTGTTTCTTGAAATATCTCTAATAAACATGTAAATAAAGGTTTCGGGTCTCAGTTTTCTTACCTCACCTACGCTTAACTTGTAAATAATGGATTATGCGGCAGTAGCTTTGACAAGTTCGTCAATCTTTTGTTTCATTTATGATAGTGTCATGGCCTCCTAATATTAGATATTTAATAATAAACAACGTAAATTCAGTATAATCGTATTAGAATGAAGAAACCTTGCTTTCACGGCTAGTTTACTAAAAAACTGTTGGTCAGAAAGGCATCATGTATGGTATTTTTTTGGAAGCTAGTAATGTTATCTTTAACATGAAAATAAAATATATAGGGTGTTCCATTTAAAAAAAATGAGTCCAGGGCGTATTTGCAAATCTTGACCACCCTGTATAACAGTGAATAATTTTAAACAAATTGCAAGCGATTAATGTATTCAAGGATATGTAACGTTTTATGGAATATTTGGTTTTTCCATACTTGTTTCAAATTTTTATAAAAAATGGCCGAACTGTGAGCATTTTTTCAACTTTAACCGCGTCCTATTCCCTTACTATAAATTTTAGACCCAATAAACCCGATATCAAAATGATCGTAACGAACAGGAGAATCAATTGGAATAATTATATACAGGGTGTCCCATTTAAAAAAATTCACGTTTGGTTCGCCACGAGTTTTTCAAACCACCCTGTATTATGGCTATAATTTTAAAACATAGCGTGTTTGACTATCGATAATATCCAATAAAATTTTTTTCGAAATTCCTCACCGTTTACTCACAATCGTCCATCCCATCTTAGTTGCACCACCCTGTATATATATTACATATATATATATATATATATATATATATATATATATATATATATATATATATATATATATATATATATATATATATATGTAATGGTGGACAAACAAACTTTTAAACAATAAACCAGTGAACCCACCAAATGTCTTAAGGGGGACCCGTTTTTCGGTGCATTCGAGTGTTTATACGAAACAAAAATTCATAAAAAATGTTAATTCTTGACAGACTTTTCTTTAAAAAAACTGCATGTGCTCACTTACTTTCGTGTTCATTCATTGGTGCAAAATTATCAGTAAAAATAAACATAGTTTAAATTTTTATAACTTCTATCTTACTTACTTACTCTAAATAGTTTTGAATTTACAATTTTGTTTTTTCTTTTGTTTTAGATCTGCATAGCATTTTTCTTCAGCAGCCATAGACCGTTAATTGGAACAGCGTTTGCTGTAATATCGACATACTTAACTTACGCACTGATGCCAAATAGATTAAAAGATGCTGTTTTATCTGGAACGATATTAGCTGTGACTGAACTTTTGCTATTGGTTTACGTAGGATATTTTAGAGATTTTCCGAATGTAAGTAGTAAGTAGTATTTAGAAAAAGAGAAACTTATAAAAAAAGTTAAGGTAAATTCATGGGAAACGTCCCACTGTTTGATCAGGTATCAATAAAAATTTGTTTTTATTCTAATTACATTTCTTTAGGAGAGCACATAATTTTGTTGTTCCTTCATCATTTTCTATAACCTATAACAAAAAATATCCAAAGTTATAATCTCCTAATATATGGAGTAAAGCTAATCTCTGCTTCATAACTGAAGCTCTTTTTCAATTCGGCTGCACTCCAGTGCAGTTCAATTTTCGGTTTCCATTTAACCCATAAGACTTCTGGTTCAAACTCTTTTAGTGGTACAAACGATGTGTCACTGCTCTTAGTTAGTATTCAATTTCGGTTTTCCACTGAATAATATAATGAATTAAATGGATTTTGTAAATGAAGTATTTTTGAAAGTTGACTTTTAAAAATATTATAAAAACTCAACTCATAGTTAAGGCAAGAAACTGGTGAAACATTATTTACATTATTATTTAAACAATTCTAACTAATTTTTCTAGGTGTCAGCAATTATACAAAAGGACGTGTTTATAAATTTTTCCTTTCTGTGGCGTCTGTCCTGAATTTACTTCGTTTAACGGCCAATATTTGATTTATTCTAAGGAAGGCAAAGTTTATCCCGTAACTACCCATGCAAATAGATATTTTTATATTTGCTCTTAAAATGAAAAGACAAAGAGTCTTTGTAAAAACTGGTCTGACTGGTCATGATCATCAGCTAATATTTTTTTCTTGTAAAAATAAATAAAAAAAAGGTACCTCATGTTAACTGATAATTATAGGGAAGCCCGATGTTTGTTTCCACACAGGTGTAAATCACAATACAATGGCGGCAAATCGACGACAAATATTTCGATTGATTCAAAATTTGTAATTCACTATTTCTGAGCCGAACAACTGTGTTATTAAGCTTTATTTCACTCTCTCTTTTTTCCGCTTTTCAAAGCAATTTTCAAATTTCTGGAATTTTTTAGCTGCTTTATAATATTCTTAATGATCTAATCCACATTCTCAGATCTCGTTCCCATCCCCGTTCCCTTGTCACGTAGCAATGTGCAGGGGCCAATCTGCAAGGAACGATCGGTAGTGAAATCGGGTGTACCCCTACACACCCCAATTTATCAGTAGTTTTGGTGGTTTCTGCAAGTGTACATCATGGCCCCTGTTATACGTAGTCCGCATATTTTCTAGTTCCCTTTTCAATACCGCTGAAGTTGCTGATTTGTCAAAAATTTTGTATTTCTCTAGCAGAATATGAAAGCCCTCTTGCCTCATGTCTCGATTTAGATAACTGCTATTTGTTTTTGATCACAGAAAAGGCATATCCCGAAATGTATCCATAATGTCTGTCCAAACTTCCTTTTCTCTTTCCATCATATTTATTATAATTTTGCTATTCGCAATAAAAACACAAAAAACACCTCAGTAATAGACATTTATAGCGATTGGATCGACTGAACACCCAACTAGCCGATATCGGACAGTCGTTAAAAAATTGGAACGATTGGATTACATACGAAACAATCTACAGGATCCCTGCAGATTGACCCCTACAAATTGCTACGTGAATAGGCGCTTTTTTGGTTTATACAATAATTAAGAAAACATATAATATCAAATACCCCATTTTATCAGTTATTTGCATACTTTTTTAACATTATTTTTTTAAATTGTCCTGGTTTTAACCAATGGCCAGCATCTTTCTGTATTTTAATATAACGTGCATTACAAACCGATGTGGGTCGTTGAATGAAGTGAGATCTGATATTGTGAAGAATGCTGCAAAACAACTGATAGCTGTTCCAAAAGATGAGTTTTCAAATTGCTTTGCTTTTACCTATAAGGAGTGCTAGATGAGGTTATGGACTTTTACCAAAAAAGTGACAGAGACGCTGTCTGTAAATAGCTATTTTAGGTATTTTTTAGCATAATATGCTGACTATAGGCTGTGAAATAAGAAAGAGATCAAAATATACCTTAGACAAGTCCAATATAGTTCTTTCAGTAATTATTGTTTACGATAAGACTTGTATTCAGAAATTATTTCATGAACTAATTTAACAAACAAATTGAAACAATATCTAAATTTAAACTGAAATTTGGTAATTCGTAATGTACTATTCGTAGTACTGATTACCAAATACAAGCTTAGAAAGTCTTTCAATATTCACATATCTAATGTTTCAAATAAACTAAATGATACTTTTATGCCATGCAACGGCATTTCTCACTAGATCCAATTAAATATCTAGACAATAAATGTAAAATTTCTCGGTTATTCTATGATTGCATGCTTGCCAAACTGCGGATTTTTAAAGCTTATCTTTTGCTATTTGTTTGTTTCCAGATTATCAGCAACTTTGTAATTTTGCTCTGTGCAAATTTAGCTGGGATTTGTACTCATTACCCCAGAGAAGTAGCGCAGCGGAAAGCTTTTTTAGAAACGAGACAGTGCATCGAAGCGCGACTGAAAATACAAAGAGAAAATCAACAGCAGGTAACGTGTACCTATTATATTTTAGCCTGTAAATGTGATATTATTATTATTCTGTACCTCTTATGCCTTCTTCCGTATTTCGTGTTTCTATTCGTGAGAGTAATAACATGCCGGGGGTCCAATTTTCGAAACTGAATAATTAACTGACGTCACTTTACGTTCAGACAGTTAGTAGTTAGCTAATTGTAGACGATGATATACGTTATTTTAATGACAGACGAACTTTAAACCATTTAAATAAGAATCTTTAATAATTTTTCCTTAATTCTTGCAGTTTCTAAAAAATCCTGAGGTTTTTTCTCGAGCAGAGTTCACATACCTTTCCAAGATAGTAAGGGCAAGTAAAACCAGTTTTACACAGATTTATTTCGAAATATACAGAATTAAAATAATTAATTTCTCTACAAAAATTTTTGTATGAATATTTTAGACTCTTTGGATTACGGTGAACCACAGGGTGGTTCAGAAGTCCCGCATAAAACTCATATTTCTTTAATGCGTTATTTTTGAGTAAAACACGAAAACACGTGAATGAATTGAACTGTTTACTCATTTTTCTGTAGTATTTTCAACCGTTTTCCTTTAACCCTCAACCCCATCCTTTTTTTTCAAATGACAACCCTATGTCAAATGGGGGCTCGTTGAGAAGCTCGTTAAAAACTGAATGTAACTTCATCTTTAAGATGTAATTTAATTTTTTTTGTAGATTTTTTAACGACTTTGTTAAAAGTGCAATAAAACGTATGAAGGGCAAATCTGGTGCTTTGTATCGGGAAACCAGCAAGAATATGTAACTTTTGTTTGTATATTGTTTAACTGGTAAATAAAAAACATTCTTATTTATTTTTATTTATGCACTTTTATTCTTAATCTACTAGACAAAATTACAATAAATTTAGTACTTTTCTTATCGAGTTTTAAAAGCGGTTCTGCGTGTTTTTAATAAAAATGGTGTTATCAGAGAGGCAAGGTATTGAAATTTTGATGTTATTGGGTTGCGGGGACGGAATACGGAGCCAAAATGAAGTTTTTGCCTTATTATTATTGATATTATCCCTAAAATCCAAATACGCAGTCAACTGTGCGCAAGATAATTAATAAATTTGAGGAACAGGTACAGTAAGGGATTTGCCTAGAAGTGGTCGACCACTTGCCTTAAATGAAGACAAAAAAAATTGATATACTTTCTATCTAGTAATGAAAATCCTCATTCCTCAACTAATACATCAGCCCTAAATAATGATGCTACTAAATCAACCATCTTAAGATTTGTAAAAATCCAAAAGTATCATCCATGTAAAATTTACCTTGTACAGGGTATCCCATTTTCGGAGCTTTTGCCGGGTATCTCCCTTATTTTTAAAGATAGAGGATTGCGGTTTTCGCGACAGTATGCTAGTTTTTTGTGAAATTAAAGATAGCGCCCACAGAATTTTCATAGCCCTTGTGATTTTTGAGATACAGGGTAGAATCGAAAAGTGTAACGTTTGAAGCACCCCCCGTATCTGAGTTACTTTTAAACTTATCGAAGAAGTTAAAACGTATTTTTATAGAATTTTTTCCGTAGACTCCAGTGGCGTAGTCGGTTTTTTTCTAACACTTTCCGTTTTTTAGGTATGAAGCAAACATATTATGTTCTTTTAAATGGAACACCCTCTATATTATTTTTCATATTTATTAGGCATAATGTGGACTTTCCAAAAATATATAATTTGTTATGGGTAGAAAACCATAACCCGATGTAATAAATAAGTTCATAATAAAGTACCAATTTTAGACTTCATTATTATAAGTAAATATTTTTAGTGTGGAATTCTAGAGACCTTAATAAGCTATTAAATAATAATTAAATAAATAATACCTTATACCTTCTGTAAATCCTCGTTAAGGGTGAAAGACAAATATAGGGCTCGATGTGAGTTCGAGTGAATTTTTCCTGTTTATTTTCCATGTTTTGGCTAGTATATTTTTATGACAATTTCTTGATATATTGCTAGTCGTAGAGACTTGATAATTGGATACATGGGTTTTGAACTTGGATTGGATCTTTTTGTTTTCGAAATGGGGTTTCTTTGAAAGTGTTAATTTTTAAAACAATTTATTATGTGATTTATAAGCCTGCTGTTTGACAGTTGGAATGTCAGGACGCTGACATTTCTCCTGTCGAGTTTTAGGCGAGAACCAACCGTAGTCGTATTCTGACGACACAGGCGACCGAGTTTTGCTGAGGAAAAGGGTTAACCTTTTTGCTGCGACTTTTCGAATCGGCGTAAATTGTTAGGGATTTTGTTTCTTTTGAAGGTTAAGGTTGGTCCTGCTGTCGAAGGAACCGTAGGTTGGTAGATTGGAGATTGGGGGGATATGACGTGCCTCTTTCCTTCGTGACCGTCAAGGGTAGAGCACATGGGATAAGACCCAAATAAATTTCTTTTGGAAAATGCCACATGGTCAAATATAATTTTGGGAATCATCCCTTTTTCGGATTGTATTATTAGTGGTCTTTGGATGGTATACAATCCCTGGCTAGGATGCCGATACAATTGTGTTTTCTTCAGGGACGGAAAAACCCTTATTAATTTAAGGGTTTTTAGGATGGACTAAGTTTTTTTGCAAGGGCCTAAACCTTTTGTTTAGATAAAGTGTTGGCTTGGACTAAATTGTAACTACCTAATTTTGGATCAGATGTGTTACGTTTGGGTTAAAGTATCTGAGTTTATGGTTTGGACACATTGGGGCTGGTGTTTTAGAACCTAAAATCCCATTGGAAAGTTTTGACATGACCTTGAATGACCTTGGGACTCTGTAGTTGTCAGTTTTTGGAACAATCTTCTATATCCTATCCACGTCGGGACAACAGGGTTCTGCAGGGAACTTGAGAACCTTCTCCATGGTTTCAACGCACCGAGAGGCAACTCCGATAGTTGCAGACAGCTAAGTGTAGCTTTTAGAATTTCACTTACCGGTGTAGTTACCAACATTGATTCTTGTCGAGGGGCAATTTTCCCTATCTTTTATTTACCTGGTGCAATATTGTTTGTACCTCATCGAGGTTCTTCTATTTTGGGAGGCCTTACCGAGGAATCAATGTTATGAACTTTACCGGTGGAGTCCTTCAGACACTTAATTTGCTATAATAATATAATCCTTTTGTTCTACCTTTTTAATAACCTTTTTCTCTTGTGCGTTTCGAACAAATGTAAAGTGCCAGTAACTTGTACACGCGGGCGGATTGTCGACAACACGCGTGCGTACTACCAGGCCTCGGTAGTCCAAACTGGACATTTAATTTTTGGTATTTTATAAAATTTTCATGTAACTAAATTCAAATATTAGAATCGATAAGTGTAGTCAAGGAACTACATTTTTACTTGGACCTAAGTTTTAAGTGTAAATACAGGGGAAGCATTTATTTTCGTCGGGTATTAGAGGGAGGTGGATCCTAGCATCGTTTTGGCCTAGTGGACCTATCGGTGCTGGGGTAGCTAAGCTGACCCAGGGTCGGTACTTGTGACTGTACCCTGTAGAAGCACAGTTGGATTTTTCGTGCAGGGGGTATAGTCACCGTCAAGCGTGCTAGTGTCCACAACCATTTGGACCTTTTTGGAAATAACCTTGTATATTTTTTTCCCCAGTAACTGTAAATTTTTCATTACCGTAACTTTAAAACTTTACTGGTTTTCTTGTCAAACCAAGATCTTTCTTGTAAATATATCTTACTTTCTGGCGGTCAACGTTTTGATACAAGTGTTTCTGACCACATGGTCACTATACCCTGAAGGCACAGCTGATTTTATTGTGTGGACATAGTGGCTGCCGGCAAATACACCTGAATCAATCCTACTTCAATTTTGTAAACAACTTAAGTAGCTCATATTGTTTTGTCTCAGAGGAGCTTACATTTAACAAAAAAAAAGGAAAACAGGACTCGTCTTTATATCCTAAAACTTTTCTTTAAAGATTAAATGTATTGGCCTCAAACAATAACTTGTTTTATTACCTAGTAATTTTTAATACCGGACTTGACATAGTAGTTTTCTTTTCCTGGTTTTGTTTCAACGTTCAAGGCTAAACGGACCACCATTAGGACCCTTAATTTTAGAAAGTAAAACTATGGTGGCGCTTCTCTAAATTTGGACTAAAATACCGATTTTGACTTTAAAAGCTAAACACTCATCTGTCAGTAAAAGAACCTATACCTGAGATAGAGCTAGCGTATGGAGGTGTTCTACAAGCAGCTTGATTTGGTCGATTAGGTAAGAGTTGTAGGTAGATAACCTTCTCAGGGCGTATCTGGGTCACAGGTGTTATCTGTAGGATAACGGTTTAGGGCGATTCATTTTGAACCTCATTTTACGAGACGTTACACTGGCACCCAACGGTTCTTTAAGGGGTTGCAAAAGTCGTAACATAACAAATTGTATACAATTATTTTTAAAAACAAGCTCAGAATTTAAGATTTTCTAAAATTTTCTTTTGTGTCCAATCAGTAGGTAGGCTATGGCTAATTTGTTGAGAACAAAAGACAAAATGTCAAACACTTAACGGTTTTGTCAGTTTTTGATTATTAGTAAAATATTTTTGTTGCTTTGTTGCTTTTTTTTAAATAATGGCGGTTTACGAAAATAATGAAAAGTATGATATGTTCGTTTGTTTTATACAATCTAATGAAAATCCCCAAGAAGCTTCAGAATTATATTTACAAAGGTAACGTATTTTCAGCGCTATGGTTAGGATAATATCTTAGTGTTTTTTTTTGTTCACATTAGATATCCAGAGAGAAGGCAACCTTTCCCAGATATATTTGCCCGCCTTAAATCAAATTTAGTAGAGCATGGATCATTTATCCAGCCCCGTCCTAAGACATACACCAAACGAGATAGAGATATAGAAGAAATAAACGTATTGGGTTATGTAGAAGCGACGCCTTCATCTTCTTGCAAGCGAATAGAGGAAGCAACTGCAAAAATATAAGTATCACCCCTATAATTTCCACATAGTTCAACATTTGCACCCCGGTGATGCGGAGCGCCGAATGCTGTTTTGCCAATGGTATTTACAACAAATCAATACTGATGAATCTTTTGGCAGACTCGTTATCTGGTCCGATGAATCTTATTTTTCAAGTGCGGGAAGTTTCAATCGCCATAATACAAGGAATTGGTTCATAGAAAATCACCATTTGATTTTTGAGAGAGCACAACAAGGACGCTTTGGGGTTGGGGTCTCGTGTTTCATTTTTGGAAGACGCATAGTCTACAGAATTTTTGAAGGAGGTCTCACAGCGCGTCGGTACTGAGAAATCCTTGAGGAAGTTATTCCAGAATTGATGGAAAATGTTCCATTGGCCCTTTATAATGCCGTTTATCTTCAACAAGACGGTGCCCCAAGCCACAACTCTGCGCTTTTAAGGGCATTTTTAGACGAACTTTCCTCAAAGATGGATTGGTACCTACAGACCTGATGTAAGATGGCCCCCTCGATCTCCGGATCTTTCAGTTTTGGATTTTTTCTTATGGGGTTTCATGCAAAATAAAATCTATAAATCACAATATCAGACTGTAGCGGATCTTCGTGCGGTAATCGATTTAACTTTCCGAAAATTTGGAAAGAAAGCCTATGCTTCTTTTGAACGCTATTAGAAGAATAACGAAAATGTGCCAATTCTGCGTACGGCAAAATGGTCATCATTTTGAAAACCAACTTTTAAAAACTCTTTGCTTGTTCAAAATTCTGTTTCTCTTTTGTTTTTCCTAACTTAAATTTTAAGTAAGATAGGTAATTATTGTTTTGTTTTGAGTAAAATTCAATAAGTTTATCATAATTAAGTTAAAATGCTGTAATAAATAATTAAGACTTGAGAATTAAAAAAAATATTTTGAATTAAGTTTGAAAGTATAATAATTACTTACATCGATTTTGTTTTTAGTAAATTTTAGCCATAGCCTACTACCTACTGATTGGACACAAAAGAAAATTTTAGAAAATCTTAAATTCTGAGCTTGTTTTTAGAAATAATTGTATACAATATATATTTTTGGAATGCCCACATTATGCCTAATAAATACGAAAAATAATATACAGGGTGTTCCATTTAAAAGAACATATTTTTGCTTCATACCTAAAAAACGGAAAGTGTTAGAAAAAAACCGACTACGCCACTGGATTCTACGGAAAAAATTCTATAAGAATACGTTTTAACTTCTTCGATAAGTTTAAAAGTAACTCAGATACGGGGGGTGTCTCAAACGTTACACTTTTCGATTCTACCCTGTATCTCAAAAATCAAAAGGGCTATGAAAATTCTGCAGGCGCTATCTTTAATTTCACAAAAAAAGTAGCACATTGTTGCGAAAACCGCAACCCTCTATCTTTAAAAATAAGGGAGATACCTCGCAAAAGTGCCGCAAATTGGATACCCTGTATAGGAGCTTTTGGAGGGGAATTAAGATAGAAGACTACAGTTCTGTGAAGAAATAATGACAAGATGTAACGTATTTTCACAAAACATTATTTGTTCTGATGAGGCTACATTTTATTTAAATGGAGTGGTTAACAGAAATAATTATCGATTTTGATCTCAGTAAAACCCACACTGGATATGTCAACATACCCAACGCTCTGAGAAAGTAAATGTGTGGGCTGGCATAATTAATAATATAACTGTGGGATCCTATTTTTTTGACGAAAATCTTACTGCTGAAACTTATTTAGATTTCCTCACATTTTAGTTAATACCATCATTAGCAGTTATTTTTCCTAACGAAGTTAATCCAGGTATTTCACATGAAAGAATATGATTTTAACAAGATGGTGCATCACCCCATTTTGGTATTAATATTCGGAGGTACTTAGATGAAATTTTTCTAAACCGCTGGATAGGTTGATGAGGTGCAGTTCAATGGTCATCAAGATCTTCGGACCTTACGCCGCACTAAGGGGTATCGACTACTAAAATCTGGTCATAATACAAATTTGTGAAAATGATTTTAAGACAAGCTAAAGTACTAAACGAGATAGCTTAATAAGTACTCCGTGATACCTCGACTTTATTTTTTATGCAAACCTACACAGGAATACGCTACAGCCGCTCGATTTCAGTAGTTTGTCCCTGTGCTCGTCAATATGATATTTTATTTTCGGTATTATTACTATATTACTGATTAAAATAAGTTATGTTTAAAATTCTTAGTATGGATTCTGTTCCACGAGGTATGTATGAATTATTTACATATATTTGATTTATATTTTAGCATAGATTAGTGTATGGCGGATTACTGTAAAGGTAATACCTAAATTTGAAATATTTTTAAAGTATTGCTGCAAATTTGAAGAAATTACTTTAGCTTCCAAGCCTCTCCAAGTTATTCTTTTAACAAAAAAAAGGTGTGCTATAGAAAGCATATTAACAAACATTTGCCGTGAAAGTCTGTGAACCACATTGCAGTGGTTTCCGTTATTAATAAAGTTTAAAACTACGAAACACCGTTTTATTAATTACAAGTTTTGTATGCTATGTTTCCTTCTTTTTCTTTTCATACACAAAACTTTGGTGCATAGAGGAACCGTGATTTCACATGCCCTTTTGCCTATAGACCAGCAAGCCAGGAATTTTCTTATATACAGAACCAATTGGGAATATGCATATAACCCAAATAGATCTGAAATATATTTTTTTATATTCTCTACATAAATTATATGTTTAATGCGGTTGCTGGTATTCATTTATTTTGGTCTTTATTAACAAAAAAAAGGATTTAGAACTGCAAATTTTCGCGCGAATTTCGAAACTTCTAAAACGTGATCCCATTGGCTGTGTCGTCAAAGCTGAACTTATGACTCATCATGAGTATATGGCGAATTCCAGTATTGTCGAGTCATCGACAACTCAATAAAAATGGTATTTAATGCGTAACTCATCCAATGAAATATCCCTGCACTTAAAGTAGAAAATCTTATTCGTGTATACTTCAAACCGAAATCGGCCAGGAACCTTTCAATTTTGCAACAAAAATTGGCATTTCTGGGAAATTTTGACATATCATCTTAATAATTTCGAGTAAATAAACTGCAATTCTTTATTTTCATGGCAATCTTCGAAAATTCAAAACTTTTCAAATTTTAGATGTCCCCGATGCAAATAAACCTATTTATTTATAACTTTACCGAAAAAATAAGCGATCTAAATTAGTTGAAGGTATTTCTAGATAATTAACGGATAAAATAAACCCAAAAAGAATCACTAAATAGGGTAAATAGTGTGGAATAATGTCGGTTAAAAATATGATTTGTCGGACAAAATCAAGAAAATCCTAATTTTGCCCCTTAAATGCGCTCCTGCAGTGGCACTCTGTATGAAAAATAGCGATAGGCTCTCTTTGCAAATTCTTACTAAAGTCTATTTATTTCGACGATAAACCGAATATAAACAGTTGCACGCTGCCTACAAGTAATCGGTTCAAACGGTGAAATTGAACAGGGCCGCATTGAGAATGAGAAGGAAAGCTTTAACTGCAAAACTATTTACAATTCAATAAAAACTAAAAGAATTATCAGCCTTGACAACCGAACAAATAAAACAACGATTAAAAATCAACGCAAACAATTAAAACTACAAAACAAGGCAAAACTCGAATAGCCTTTTTCACTAGACAGCCTAATTACAATCCTGCGAAATACCGCCGATAGCTCTCTGGCACGCCTCTTTCAATTTAATGTCCGGTCGGCCAATACGAATAGGAAGCTGCTGGAGGCTCGACGAGATCGTCTGACTGAGACGTGTAGGGTTAATATTTACATCGGTTTATCTTTGAATTGTATATACTTTATGTATCACCGTTCGGTATGTGTCGAAGAGACCCCGGTCGCTATCGCTATTTTTCTTACAGAGTGGCACTGCTGGATGACCCATTCGGTATTCATTTTAGAGTGTGATTATCCCTTTATAAGACAGTGCTGAAAAATTGGGAAAAAATTAGATAGGAAAAAATACAGAGTGATTCAAATGTTCAAAATGTTAAAAAATCGAAATTTAATCAGCGATTGCTCCCTTCCTATAGAGAATGAAGAAACTAAAAAATATGGATATCATATACTTCGACAAGCTCTTTGCGATGACGTATATAGGATTTTAATTTGAATCATTTTGACCCCACAAAAAATTAAAAACCGTGAAATATTTGGGTAAAAAATCTAAATTTACAGTTGTTTCCAAAGTAGTTCCATTTTCCAGTGATTTTAGGTTTAGGTAAATGTATTGCAAAAAAATTATTTGAGATTTTAAAGTTTCACTTATGAGTCCGTTTTTCGATCTGGCGTTTTGTTTTCGAGTTATTAGGTAACAAAGAATGGAAATGGCATTTTTCGACCTAAAAAAATTCAAAAGAATTACTTGCCATTTTCTGATCCTCACCAGTTTCAGCGGAGTTCTGAAGCTCCGGGTCCCCTACAATCTCCGAAAATTTATGTCGATTTAATTTTCATTTGCGAGCTGTACACGATTTCAACGGAAATCGCGGAAATTTCGACTTTGACGTTTAATAGCTCCGAAACGAAACATCCTGTATAACTGAATTTTTTACCGAAGCTAGTTGAACTATTCCTCTATCAACCCAAAAAATTCGATTTCTCTCCCTCTGACTGATTCCGAGAAAATCAAACCTGTTCGACTTTAAGTTAAGCTTTACATTAACCTGTAGATTTTTGCTGACCTCCTGACGTCACTTCTCACTAAGGACAAATGGCTGCTTTTTAAATTGTAATAAATTATACCGAAAAGTAAACATTTTTTGTAGCTAAATAATCCTAGTAATTTTCTTCAAAATATTTTTTTTGGGTTTGTAATGACTTCCTTAAACGATTTATACAATAAAAAAAATATGTGCATATTCCTTATTATGCCCGAAAATGTTCAAGAGAAGATTGCAATGTAGACATACTACTTAATAGGCTGTTGTTAACTTCTGACCCACTTTTGTCTTCTTCGAGGCAACTAAAGGAAAAGAAGTCTAAACCTTTTTCGAAGGTCACAATAAACTTGCTGTTAGGTACCAGGACAATTTGCGACGAGCGAAGGTACTGAAGAGGAAGCAAGTAGTGAAGACCCACAATCTGATGAAGAAGCGTGGAACAGTCCATAAAATCGACTTTTATTACTGGTCATATTTTTGGGTAATATTCCTTAAACTACTCTAACTATTTAGTAGAAATGCTCCTGTTTGTCATTGTTAAAGAAAAACTAAACTATTACACGATCATTGATCCTTGTAAATGTCCTAAACCCAAAAACTTCTTAAATTTTATTTCAATACCCCATAGTGCGCCGTTAAGACTTTTTTCTTTGGAGATATTTGAAAGAGCGAGTAAACCAGACCACAAAACATTGATGACCTAAAAGATTTTAATTGAAAGCGATAACTTAGGGCCCTAAACTATTCGTAATTCAGTAGATAGCTTTTACCACCGACTGGGTGCATGCCAAGTAAAAGGTGGGGGTCATTTCCAAAATTTGTAACATTAGGTCACATCAGATGAGTACTAGTGAACTACTTCTAACATAACTTTAAATAAAACAAGTCGTTTTCTAATTATTTTTACAATAACATTACTTCGACTATTAGTCCTACAAAACATAGTAATCAAAAAGGTAACACATGGTTCTCAACGAACCTCTACTTGACATAGGTTGCCGTTTAAACAGAAAAGTTGGAATGGCTGAGGGTTAGATGGTTGAAGGGAGAAAAATGAAAATACTATAGAAAAATGACTAAACAGCTTAATTAATTCATGTGTTTTGGCGTTTTACTCAAAAATAACCCATTAAATAAATTTTATGCGGGACTTCCAAACTACCTTCCTTAACCAGTGCAAAGGAATTTTTATCCCACAAAAATGTTCATCAAATTCGCTCAGGTTTACTGAATAAGTACGTCGTAGGCGAATTGTAAAACTAGACGTACTGAAGTTTTTACAGTCTGTAAACTGTAAAATCATTATTTTATGTTGTTTTTGCAAATAATGCCAATGCCAAATTATACGGTTTAATAACGTTATAAAAATTACATATTTTTAATAACAAGTTTCATTTGAAGAATGATGAAGACAGTTTTCTGGTTATGAGCAGACGTAATTATTACGAGGGGTATAGTTTTTAAAATAATTATGTCTTATACGGGGTTCGGCAACGACAATGACGTTTTTCATACCATAACACAATGGTATATAAACACCTAAATTTTGGCCAAAAACCTGTGCAAGCACTTTTGATTTCTGACCCCTTTTCAACCACAATGTACCGCAAATATACCACATTAAATAAATGTAGCAGTATTTTTCCCATTTAGAAATGCTGTTTCAATTTAAGGATGCTTGAAGTGCATGTTTTGCTTGTACAGTGCTTAGTAGGATTCGGTTATGAACTATAAGTATGAAAAGTAGTTGTTGATTAATAGTGGCGTGTGGTAAAATACTGAAGTTTTAAGGATGAGCAATTGAAGGAAGGTATGTCCTGTACTTAATTATAACAAAAACAAATCCTTACATGATTATTTTACGAATCGTAACCCAAAAATATTAAATGATTGCAAAATGTTTATATACATATTATAAACAAGAAATTTAGGTTAACTTTTAAAAAATCGCTAGCACTTGCTAGCATTTCTAAATGTATGTGGTGGTAGGCCTATTCCTGCTAAATACAAACGTATACTGTTTACTTGCCACGAGGTGCCACATGGTGAAATGTACATATATTTTCAGAACAGTAAACTTTTTAAAATGAGGACCTTTTCAATGTCTGGCGTCAAGAAACAAATGCATTTGACAAAATATCAGCGGTTTTGGACTATGTTCTTAGTAGCTTTGGTCACGATGACCTCCCCACGCAAGTGGAAGAAAAAATTCGCAATTGACTAAAAAAATTTTTTTTCATTTTCCTGTAGTTTTCATTAAACAGCCATATCTTATTTATTTTCACTTCATTTTACCAAATAAATGTTATTTTTGTAAAATGGTTTACATTAAATGTAATTTTTTATTTTGGCCAAAAAAAAGTTGCGTTTGTACCATAGTGAAGACGAATTCCTAGCTTTTGACGATTAATTACTTAAAATGCGCGTAATTAAAGAGAAAACTGATCCGAACTTAAACTGAGCTAAGCTAATATCTTGTTAAGGTACAATTTTTTAATGTATACAAATCGTAATTTTATATCCTAATCCAAACTTAACCTAAACTAAACTTATATCTGATTAAGCTACAATTTTTAAATTCATCTAAACTTTATCAATAAATTAACCCATTAGTAAGTATGGCTATTGGTTTTATAATAAATAGGAGAGCCGGCGTTTTACAATAAGACTAATTTTGTTTACTTTTATTCTTAAACATCGAATAGAAAGCAGAGTTTTTAAAACATAAATGAAGTTTTTCGTCAGATTGTGAAAATGTTTAGTTTCCTGAGCGCTTTTCAATTTAGTTAGACCATAAATGCAAAAATAATTTAAAATAAAAAAAATCAAAAAGTACGGAAAAATCCTAATGTGTTTTACAATTCGACTACGAAAAATACATAATAATTAAATTTGACAGTCCAAATGTCGATTCTTTGGAAATAAATAAACATAATATTGTTCTGTAAAAAGGAATTAATATATCTAAGGGAGATCAAACACCTGTATCTTATGAAAAATTATATTGAAGCCTGGACGTCACAAGGCCACAAAGAAATTAATTCCGAATTGCAATCACATTAACAAGGTAAAATACCAAAAATGTAATCAATTTAGACTTTTCAGATGGAATGATGGGTAGGTTCTACTCGTCTCTAAGATATGAGAGATAATTTACAAAATAAACTTTACTTACTGTTTTATTTTAAAAGAATGTTAAAAAACAAACTAGTAACTTTGTATGCTCTAGGATAAAACAGAGTAAAAAATGTAATGTTTTTGTCTCTTTACAGTCTTTTACATATATTTTTAATTATCACCATAATGATTCTTTGCATTATGGTAATTTTTTTTTATTTTATCATTAGTGATGTACTGCACCTCGATTGTTTTTCCTTTATCTCGAAAACTACTGTACGAGATAATTAAAAAAATGTATTTAACATATTATACCTATTAACTCTAACAATAATTAAAAATATTTCAGTGGAACCGTTAAATTAAATTTTTGACCCGAAATTGTGATCCGTCCATCCATGGCCCTACACTCTAAAACTCAGGGTGAGTCTAAATCGCCTAAATAATGTTTCTCCAGTGAGCCTGATCCTGCACCACATTTTTCCAGCTGTTAACTCATAAGATCTGTACGTTTTTGCGTAAATTATCACGTCATCGAAGCTTAGGTTGTCCCAGTGGCCTTTTGCTATTGGGCGCTTCATCCAAGATCATTTTGATCACAGGCCGAGAGGCAACCATAAAAATACTATGCTCATGTCTAATTAAATGGAACTTTTAGCAAATGACAATGCACAAGTGCCACGGTTGCTTAGATGAATCCTGTTAAAGAGGTACTACTTTTGTTAACAGTTTTATAGAAATGAGCATAGTATTTTTACGGTTTCCTCTTGGTTCAAGCGGATAGTCGACAGTACAAATACTCAGCTCATTTCTAAAAGAAGCAAAGGTAGCACTCATAGCGACAATTCATAAGCTCTATGCTTGCCTTGGGAAACTCTGATAAGATGGCTGGGTGGGAAGAAGCCCCTTTCACCTTGGCTCAAAATCTACCAGTTAAATAAAATATATACAGATTGAGCACCTTAAAAAATAATTTCTAGTTTTATTACTTTAACTTAAATATGATTCATTTGACAAAAAATGTTTTTTTTGTACAGCTAAAGCACCTTTGATATAAGTAGAGGCACTCTGAATGCCCCAGATTGACGGTGGGCAACTACTTATGAAAGTAGGTTGGCTTTCACACACGGTGTGATATTTTAAATAATATTTTTATTCTTATTTTAAATAAGGAAAAGAAAAAAGTATTTGGATAGACCTAAAGCTTTCAGTTACAATTTAGATTTTCATCCAATCCAGGGTGAAAAAAAAACCTGTTTAATTTTGGTGAAATTCCGGAACATTAATTTAAAAGAAATAATATTTATTTGCCCGAGAATTTTACGTGAGAAATAAAATTGAGGATAACATTTTTATACAGGGTGGGAAATTTAAAAAAAGGCATAGTTTTACTATGAACCATGTTTAATTATTGTAGTAGCACCCACTACAGTTTGATTTGTTATAGACCGCGAAAGCTGCGGTGAGTCAAGGTTGTTCGTATGTTGTCGTGAATCTTGACATGTTGACCTTTTCAATTTTTTTTTCTCGAAAGCGGTTGGAGGTGGACCAATCAAATTTTCTGGGTTAATAGAGGGATAGTGTATCTCGCTTCGATAAAAAATTCAGTTATACAGGGTATCGCGATTCGGAGTTACTAAACGTCAAAGTCGAAATTTCCGCGAATTCGTATGGGATCGATTACAGGTCGCAAAACTTAATTAAATTGATTTTTATTGTCGGAGGTTGTAGAGGACCAGGAGCTTCAGAACCCTATTGAAACTGGCGGTATGCGGAGAATGGGAAGTCATACTTTTGATTTTTTTATGTCGAAAAATGCCGTTTGCAGATCCCTCTTTGGTACCTAATAACTCGAAAACGAAACGTCGTACAGAAAAACGGATTTGAACATAAAACTAAATAATCTCAAATACTTTCTTTTTGCAATACATTTACCTATAGCTGAAACGACTGGAAATTGGAAAAATTTGGGAAAAACCGAAAATTGCGATTTTTGATGAAAATTTTTGACGGTTTTTAATTTTTTTCGGAGTCAAAACGGATCCAAATCAAAATCCCATATACCTGGTCGGAACGAGCTCCCCGAAATATGTAATTTTCATATTTTTTGGTTTCTTAATTTTTTATAGGAAGGGAGCAATCGACGATTATATTTCGATTTTTTAAGCTATTTTCGAGGACATCTCTACGTCGAATCACTCTATATCTTTTCCTATCGAACTTTTTCGATACGTTTTCGCTATCCCGTGGGGATATAATCAGGCTTTAAAATTAATCCCGAATGGATGATCCAGGACCGGATTTAGGGGGTAAAAACTAATTTTTTCTATTTTTTTCCATCAAAACTCATCTTTAAACGACGTTATTCCATATTATTCCCTCATATTTAATAGTTCTTTTTTGATTTTTGCCTTCCCCCATTATGTGAGAACACTCCACACTAATTAAAATTGCTTATTTTTTCGTTAAAGTTATAAATAAATGGATTTCTTTGCTTCGCGGCCCCTAAAATTTTCTTAAAATTACGAATTTTAACGCCCAGTCGTGGCGAGCAGTCGACAGCAGACCAGACGGCGCGTTACAGCGAAGAACAGTGGCATGAAAGAATTACCCAAAACTATGCATTTTATTTTCTAGCCACGAGCGTGTATACCAGTAGTAGTTAGGGCCTTGCTTGAGCCAGACAGATGACTCTGACGCAAACTGAAAAATAATGATATTGAAAATAAAAGTCCTGGATAGCACAGGATTCGAACCTATGATCCTGACTAGCACAGGATTCGAACCTAGGACCTCTTCGAACGTGCTGGGATCTCCTTGGTGATGTTCGACAACCTAGACCAGACGGTTATCAAAGCAATGTACAGACTTTCATCGACTAACCCATACGAGGGCTCTTGGAGACGCTACAATCACTAGTCAATCATTGATAGACATTTACAGGAGAATAACTAAAAACAGCAACATCGTGGAGAAAAATTTTACAGGAGGTTTCACTTCTCGAGTTACTATAGGCGGTTTAAATATGTCTCTTTATTAAAAATCTAAAACTATCAACGGTTCATTGATCTCAATGTTACAATGTCATACTGTTGTTCTAAGTAAGATGTTAAACATTAAACGAATTATTTCGACTAATTTTTTTTTGTACAAAAGACGTGTGTTGAGCTTTAAATACGCAAGTTCGAGCGGTTCCCTACCAGTCAGCCATCCATCAACCCCCAATCAACCACCAGTCAAACGCCTATTAAAAAACAGAAGCTGTTAACTTTCTATTTTAGTGTATCACAAGTGAATGGTTGAGCGGTTGAGCGGTTGAGCAGTTAGAAGTTTAAGTGGTTTCCAGAAACAGGGTCTGTTTATTAGCTGTTTTTCCAGAACAGGGTCTGTTTTTTAGCTGTTTTTACATAACAGGGTCTGTTTTTTAGCTGTTTTCCAGAACAGGATCTGTTTTTAGCTGTCTTTAGCTGTTTATTAGCTGCTTTTCCAAAACAGGGTCTGTTTTTTAGCTGTTTTTCCAGAACAGGGTCTGTTTTTTAGCTGTTTTTAGCTGTTTATTAGCTGTTTTTCCAGAACAGGGTCTGTTTTTTAGCTGTTGAGTGGTGGAACGGTTGAGCGGTTAACACCCGGTTGTTGTTGTCCGGTTAACGTCCGGTTGCTGCCCGGTTGCTGTTCGGTTGCTGTCAGGTTGCTGCCCGGTTGCTGTCCGGTTGCTGTCCGTTTGCTGTCCGGTTGCTGCCCGGTTGCTGTCCGGTTGAGCAGTTAGACGTTTAAGTGGTTTCCTGAAACAGGGTGTGTTTATTAGTTGTTATTAGCTCTTTAGAAGTTTTTTCCAGAAACAGGAGTCTGTTTATTAGTTGTTTTCAGAAACATGATATGTTTATTTAGCTGTTAAGAGGCTGCGGATTGTTTTAAGTTTCGAATAATTTTGTACCACCGGCAATGGAACATTTGTTGAGGTTAGGTTTGACTGTTTAAGGTAATGAAACATATAAAGGACTTAGTTTAATTCTTTATTAAAAACATTTAGATACATTTCTATGGATAATTTTTCTAAGAGTTTTAAGTTTATCTGGAGCGTTGGAAAAGTATTGGTGTGTTGTGCTTTTTTTTAATCTTCGTTAATATGTAAGTAGGAATAACAAGAGTTTTTAGAGTCTTTAGCTGTTCCAAACAACCATAATTTCGATT
This sequence comes from Philopedon plagiatum, assembly GCA_963971165.1. Lineage (NCBI taxonomy): Eukaryota > Metazoa > Arthropoda > Insecta > Coleoptera > Curculionidae > Philopedon > Philopedon plagiatum. The sequence goes on along the minus strand of OZ020189.1, from coordinate 66,139,926 downwards.
TGAGAATCCCAGTAAGAACGATAAAGGCTTAAGTTCAATGTTCTAGAATTTTCTCGAAGATTCTAGTACTTTCGTTTTGAATTTCCCTGATTTACGGAACGTATCCCCAGCTTCTGAACGTACCTTGAAACTTTTACATTTATCCTTTGTGTTGTGGTAAGTAAAAGAGAGAGAGAGAGAGAGAGAGAGAGAGAGAGAGAGAGAGAGAGAGAGAAAGACAGAACGAGGGAGAGAGAGAGCTAATTTAATGTTCTAGAATGTTCTCTAATGTTTTAGCTCTATACGTATCTTAAACTTTTACTGCATACTAATCCTTGACTTCACATTAAAGGTAAGTTTTCCGAACGCACCCTATTTTCTGAACGCACTTCTTTTCTACCAAACCGAGGTTATAAATAGAGGTGCGTCAGAGCAGTCTAGTCATTTCGCATCAGCCTCTTGAAGTGTACGGACGTGTCTAGTTAAAATGGAAAAGTTCATTGTTATTAGGGACTCTGTTCAAAAGGTACGAAGATGCAATGTTACAGGTCGTGCGGTGGAATTTAAGTTAAAGCCTGTACCAGAAGGAACTGAACCAGGTGGCTGGGTGAGAGACGCTATACAGCAGGTTATTCATAAGGCCACTGAAGGACTTCAATCGACGGATTACGTTAGTTTTAGTTTTTGTTCAAAAGACTTTAGTCGTGGTGAAGGATGGATTCGCTTTAAACCTACCAAAGAAGTAAATTACGAGGATGTTTGGGAAGTTATTAGCAATGTTTACCAGTCCAACTCAACGGGACTAAATACAGACACTTTTTGTCTTAAAGTGACAACTGTACGCTTACCGACAGGTCGTGGAAGAGGAGGTAAATACAACAGCTTTGAAGAGGAATGTGATATGCGACGAGGAATAATAAGTATTACGAATAAAGACAACTTATGCCTACCTCGCTCCTTGGTGGTTGCGATAGCCAACTTGGACAAAGACCCTGAATTTAACAAAGTAAGGAAAGATACGGGGAAAATACAGATTACAAGGACCAGAAAGTTATTAGAAGAAGCTGGTGTTGTAATTCCCAGGGAAGGGGCTGGTATTGTCGAGCTTCAACAATTTCAAGACACCTTAGGGATTACAAAATTGTGGTATACAGTTACGGGGGAAAGGGCAGAGATCCCGTTTTTGAAGGAACTACAGAAAGCAATAAAAGACTTAACTTGTTACATCATGATGGACATTTTAATGTAATTACTTCTACTACGGCTGCTTTTTGTTACAACTATTACTGCGAAGACTGTCACTCGCCGTTTGATCACAAAGATAAGCACAGGTGCGGTAGAGTGTGTGCTGGTTGTCTTCAGTCACCCAAATGTGCAAGCCAACAACTTAAAATTAAATGTACCAATTGCAGTATGTACTTTAAAGGTCAAGCTTGTTACGAGAATCACTTACGAAATGGGTCTTGGGAGAAAAGCACAGTGTGTGCTGAAATTAGAAGTTGTGAGAATTGTTTTAAAACAGTGAGGGGTAAAAGACAACATGTATGTGGAGAAGTATTTTGTAAAATATGTAGTACATATGCACCTGAAAATCATCTATGTTTCATTCAAAGAGACAGAAAAGCAGAAAACGAAAGATGTACTTTTCGTGTTTTATAACTTTGAGACCCGACAAGAAGAGGTGTTGACTAATGGTTCGCTTCTTCACCAAGTAAATCTCTGTGTTTTTAAACAATGTTGTGACATGTGCCTCAATACTGACGACAGAATATGCAGAAAATATGGTGTTAGACTGCAAATACTTAAAACTTTTGATCCTGTTTTACTATTTACGAAACATTTGCTACAATTAAGAAAAACCTTTAAAAATGTTGTTGTAATAGCACACAATGGTCAAGCCTTTGACCATCAATTTATTTTGAATTATCTACTCACAAACACCACTCTAACGCCAGAACTAATTATGAGGGGCACAAAAATAATCATGATGAAGGTTGGAAATGTGAAATTTATTGACTCTCTTAACTATTTCCCAATGGCATTGTCGAAATTACCAAAGGCATTTGGTTGGGTGATGACTTCAAAAAGGGATATTTTCCTCATTTATTCAACCCAAAAGCAAACGAACATTACGTTGGTAACCTCCCTGCATTAGACTACTACTCTCCAGACACCATGAAGGAAGATGATCGACAAAATTTTTTACAGTGGTACGAGGAACACAAAAATGATCGATTCTAAATGCAAAAGGACTTGGTTGAATACTGTGTATCAGATGTAGAAATTCTAACACGAGCCTGTTTGAAATTTAGAGATCAACTGTTGTCAACCACTAATGTCTGTCCCTTTACAGAAGCCACAACAATTGCTTCCGCCTGCAACAAAGTATTCCGCAGAAACTTTTTAAAACCCAACACCATTGGGGTTATTCCTAAAAACGGATAAAGGTGGAAAGATCAACAAAGTAAAATTGCAGGAGAGTGGTTAATTTGGGAGGAAAAACAAAGACAAATCAATATTTTACATGCCGCTAAAGGGAGAGAAATGGTTCTACATGGTGTAAGAGTTGATGGTTACTGCCTTGAAACCAAAGAAATTTTCGAGTTTCAGGGCTGTTATTACCATGGATGCCCAAAATGTTATAAATTTGGAAGAGATGATCCTGTTTGTGGCGATCCTTTCACAACACTAAATTTAAGGTATGAATCATCTCAAGCAAAAAGTACAAAGTTAAAAGAAATTGGTTTTGTTGTTAATGAAATATGGGAGTGTGACTTTAGAAAGCAATTAAAAGATAATTTGGAAATTAAGGCCTACACCGAGACACATCCTCTTTTAACACTTTTGCCTTTAAACCCGAGAGATGCTTTCTACGGAGGTCGTACGGGTAATACTCATACTTATTACAAGGCTAAAGAAGCAGAAAAGATTAACTACTTGGATGTTTGTTCCCTGTACCCCTGGGTGTGTAAGTACGTAAAATTTCCAGTTTCACATCCTCAAGTCTTCATAGGGGAGGAATGTCACAGTTTGGATTTGAACAACATTAGCGGCTTAATTAAATGTAAAATTTTACCTCCTCAAGATCTCTACCACCCAGTTCTCCCCGTTAAAATGAATAGTAAGTTGATGTTTGTTCTTTGTCGAACCTGCGGTGAAAACATGATTACTAGCGAGTGCAACCATACTGATGAAGAAAGAAAGTTAGAGGGGACATGGGTTCTAGACGAGGTACTTAAAGCTGTTGTGAAAGGATACAATATAACCGAAATACAAGAAATATGGAAATATGATGTTCTGACATTTAATAAGGAGACTGGTGAAGATGGCTTATTCACAGGAATGATGAACAAATTTATTAAAATAAAGCAGGAAGCATCCGGCTGGCCCAAAAGGTGTACAACCGAGGAAGAGAAAAACAAATATATTGAAGAATTCTTTGCAAGGGAAGATGTCAAATTAGAATATTCTCGGATTCTTGAAAACCCTGGTCTAAGATCTCTAGCTAAACTTATTTTAAACTCTTTTTGGGGCAAATTTGGACAACGGGAAACTCAACCAAAGACAAAGATTGTAAATAAACCTGCTGAATTCTTTGCAATGCTAACATATCCGTCAATTTATGTTAATTGTGTTCTCCCTGTCAACGACAACACTCTAATTCTGGGATATGAACATAGAGAAGAATCCTTTGATCCGTTAGCTACTGTTAATGTGGTTATTGCTGCTTTCGTTACTGCCCAAGCTCGCCTGAAACTTTATTCGTTTCTCGAACAATTAGACGACAGAGTCCTTTATTACGATACTGACTCCGTTATTTACTTTACCAGACCTGGTACGACTGATTTAACTACTGGATAATTCATTGGTGATCTAACTGATGAATTAGAAGTGTATGGTGATGGCAGCTACATTACAGGGTTTGTTTCTGGAGGCCCCAAAAATTATTCTTATAAAGTACATGCTACCAAGACTAATTCTGATGTGATGGTTTGTAAAGTTAAGGGAATATCCTTAAATTACGAGGCATCGCAGTTAATAAATTTCGACACTATGAAGGATATGGTTCTTACAGAGTCGGGACCAATATCGATCATCTCAAAAGATATTCGAAGAACCAAAGACCACTCTGTAACAACCTGCACTGGGACGAAACTCTACAGGCCAAACTCCACAAAAAGAAAGTTTCTGGTTGTTGGGAACTCTGAACCGTTTGGCTACAAGAAACAGAAAACCTGTTAATTAGAATGTATATTATAATATTTGTACAACATTGTAATTAATAAATAGTTAATAAATAGTGTTGTTATTTATTTTAACTTTTTTTTAGTAGTCTAACAGTAGTTGACAGCTTTGTTGTGAGTTATTATTTCTGTATCTTTAAGTCGCGAAGTCTTAAATCGGTGCTAATTTAAAACTACTGGATGAAGTCTAAAGCAACAAAACGTTCTATGTTTATTGGTAAAGAAAAACAAGTTTTAAGTAGAAGTATATTAAGGGTGTATTGTTCCAGTTTAATACAAGAGTAGTAACACTGATTTTACATACACTTTGCAATGATACTAAATTACTTGTAGCATTATTGCCATATTTAGAAAATTCTTAAAACTATGGTTAAGAAGGGTATTTTTACTGCAATGGCGTCTGGTCAGAGCTAATAATACTTAGCAACATCTAGATAAGTTTTGTACGCATGGTGGCAGTATTTTAATTCTGTCATTCAAACCCCCGAAATTTGTCGAAGTGACACAAAGTTCAAAATCCTAAACGACCTAAATATTACTCTAAGAAATGCACAAGCCTCTAATTTGTTCGTACTGCAACTTTAATTTACCTTACAGTTAGAAATATTTTACTATTGTCTTTAGGTTTTAAACTTAACATATCTGTCTTTGAGTTGTTCCAAACCGTATCTCTTCTTCTTTCTCTCTCGGTGAAGTTCTTAGTTTCAAAGTATTGATAGGGTATGGCTACATTTTTTTTAGGCTAAGTAACGATTAACTTAAAAGAATTTATTAATTAACAGCCTTCATTAGGGTTAAAGAAAACTACTTAGTGTGAATGTTAAAGTTCCTTTGTGTAAAATTTCTATATTAATTTTCGAGCTCAAAGCATCAAGTCCGACGAAGATCCGCTGGATCATTCCCGAGATATTGTTACTGTGACGAAAAAAGCAAACCCAACGGAGCAAACCTGTGCGAATCCAACCAAACAAACCTAAGCAAGCCCAACCAAATAAACCTAAGCAAGCCCACACAAACGTGGGAAAACCCGAGCGCTGATTTGCGTTTTTAGCTGTTTTTCCAGAACAGGGTCTGTTTTTCAGCTGTTTTTCCAGAACAGGGTCTGTTTATTAGCTGTTTTTCCAGAACAGGGTCTGTTTTTTAGCTGTTTTTCCAGTACAGGGTCTGTTTTTAGCTGTTTTTAGCCGTTTAGTAGCTGTTTTCCAGAATCAGGGTCTGTCTATTAGCTGTTTTTCCAGAACAGTGTCTGTTTTTTAGCTGTTTATTACTGCCTGTTGGAATTTGATTTATTCTTTTAATACATGTTACAGTAATATTTCATTTCTACGCCACTGAGAACTTCCGTACGGGTCTACAATCAACTTTGGCATCACAGAACATTCCCCAGGCTCCAGCTCATGCTTCTCACCTACACTCATTGAGAGACAACCTCGGATAGACTCAGCAACAGTGTATTTTTCAATACATGTTACAGTAATATTTCATTTCTACGCCACTGAGAACTTCCATACGGGTCTACAATCAACTTTGACATCACAGAGGCATTCCCCAGGCTCCAGCTCATGCTTCTCACCTACACTCATTGAGAGACAACTTCGGATAGACTCAGCAGCACATCATTTCTCAATACATGTTACAGTAATATTTAATTTCTACGCCACTGAGAACTTCCGTACGGGTCTACAATCAGCTTTCGCATTACGTAGACATTCCCCAGACTCCAGGTCATGCTTTTCACCTACACTCTTTGAGTGACAACCTCGGATAAACTCAGCAACACTGTATTTTTAATACATGCTACAGTAATATTTCATTTCTACGCCACTGAGGACTTCCGTACGGGTCTACAATCAAGTTTGGCATTACATGGACATTCAACAGACTCTAGCCCACTTTTTCACCCTACACTCAATGAGAGGCAACCTCGGATAGACTCAGCAGAACGTTATATGTTAATACATGTAACTGAAATATTTTATTTCTACGCCACTGAGAGCTTTCGTACGGGTCTACAATCAACTTTGGCATTACGTAGACATTCAACAGACTCTAGCCCACTTTTTCACCCTACACTCAATGAGAGACAACCTCGGATAGACTCAGCAGAACGTTATATGTTAATACATGTAACTGAAATATTTTATTTCTACGCCACTGAGAGCTTCCGTACGGGTCTACTACTGCTTCTCTTCCATTTGAAACCACCCGCGTACCACCATTATCTACGGTAAGCTAGATAGCTAACCATTGATGAAACTGAAGAACCAACTTCATAGTCAGCGTCTACTAATGATTTTCTTTCATTTGACACCACCCGATCACCACCGTTATCTACGGTAAACTACTTAGCGAACCATTGATGAAACTGAAGAACCAACTTCATAGTCAGCGTCTACTAATGATTTTCTTTCATTTGACACCACCCGATCACCACCGTTATCTACGGTAAACTAGTTAGCGAACCATTGATGAAACTGAAGAACCAACTTCATAGTCAGCGTCTACTAATGCTCCTCTTCCATTTGACACCACCCGATCATCACCATTATCTACGGTAAGCTAGCTAGCGAACTATTGATGGAACTGAAGAACCAACTTCAGATTCGACGTCTACAAATAATTTTCTTTCATTTGACACCACCCGATCACCACCATTATCTACGGTAAACTAGTTAGCGAACCATTGATGAAACTGATCAACCAACTTCATAGTCAGCGTATACTACTGCTCCTCTTTCATTTGCCATCACCCACGTGCCACCATTATCTACGGTAAGCTAGTTAGCGTAGATAATGGTGGCGCCCACACCACAATGGCTTTGCGCATGCGCGAGAATCAAACCCAGCTCTCGGTACCGAGTAAATCAGAGCAAACCCAACTCTCGGTACCGGGAATTGGGGTTGACGGATGTGCACAATTCTCGCGCCTGCGCAGACAGGCTGGTGTGGGCGAACATCCCTTGTATCACTACTACGCTAAGTAGCTTACCGTAGATAATGGTGGCACGTGGGTGATGGCAAATGAAAGAGGAGCAGTAGTATACGCTGACTATGAAGTTGGTTGATCAGTTTCATCAATGGTTCGCTAACTAGTTTACCGTAGACAATGGTGGTGATCGGGTGGTGTCAAATGAAAGAAAATCATTTGTAGACGTCGAATCTGAAGTTGGTTCTTCAGTTCCATCAATAGTTCGCTAGCTAGCTTACCGTAGATAATGGTGATGATCGGGTGGTGTCAAATGGAAGAGGAGCATTAGTAGACGCTGACTATGAAGTTGGTTCTTCAGTTTCATCAATGGTTCGCTAACTAGTTTACCGTAGATAACGATGGTGATCGGGTGGTGTCAAATGAAAGAAAATCATTAGTAGACGCTGACTATGAAGTTGGTTCATCAGTTTCATCAATGGTTAGCTAACTAGCTTACCGTAGATAATGGTGGTACGCGGGTGGTTTCAAATGGAAGAGAAGCATTAGTAGACCCGTACGGAAGCTCTCAGTGGCGTAGAAATGAAATATTTCAGTTACATGTATTAACATATAACGTTCTGCTGAGTCTATCCGAGGTTGTCTCTCATTGAGTCTAGGGTGAAAAAGTGGGCTAGAGTCTGTTGAATGTCCACGTTATGCCAAACTTGACTGTAGACCCGTACGGAAGTTCTCAGTGGCGTAGAAATGAAATATTACTGTAGCATGTATTAAAAAATACAGTGTTGCTGAGTTTATCCGAGGTTGTCACTCAATGAGTGTAGGTGAAAAGCATGACCTGGAGTCTGGGGAATGTCTACGTAATGCCAAAGTTGATTGTAGACCCGTACGGAAGTTCTCAGTGGCGTAGAAATTAAATATTACTGTAACATGTATTGAGAAATGATGTGCTGCTGAGTCTATCCGAGGTTGTCTCTCAATGAGTGTAGGTGAGAAGCATGAGCTGGAGCCTGGGGAATGCCTCTGTGATGCCAAAGTTGATTGTAGACCCGTACAGAAGTTCTCAGTGGCGTAGAAATGAAATATTACTGTAACATGTATTAAAAAAATAAATCAAATTCCAACAGGCAGTAATAAACAGCTAAAAACAGCTAAAAAACAGACCCTGTTCTGGAAAAACAGCTAATAGACAGACCCTGATTCTGGAAAACAGCTAATAAACGGCTAAAAACAGCTAAAAACAGACCCTGTACTGGAAAACAGCTAAAAAACGGACCCTGTTCTGGAAAAACAGCTAATAAACAGACCCTGTTCTGGAAAAACAGCTAAAAAACAGACCCTGTTCTGGAAAAACAGCTAGAAACGCAAAACAACGCTCGGGTTTTCCCACGTTTGTTTGGGCTTGCTTAGGTTTATTTGGTTGGGCTTGCTTAGGTTTGTTTGGTTGGATTCGCACAGGTTTGTTTCGTTGGGTTTACTTTTTTCGTCACAGTAACAATATCTCGGGAATGATCCAGCGGATCTTCGTCGGACTTGATGCTTTGAGCTCGAAAATTAATATAGAAATTTTACACAAAGGAACTTTAACATTCACACTAAGTAAGGCTAATGAAGGCTGTTAATTAATAAATACTTTTAAGTTAGTCGTTACTTAACCTAAAAAAAAATGTAGCCATACCCTATCAATACTTTGAAACTAAGAACTTCACCGAGAGAGAAAGAAGAAGAGATACGGTTGGAACAACTCAAAGACAGATATGTTAAGTTTAAAACCTAAAGACAATAGTAAAATATTTCTAACGTTGTAAGGTAAATTAAAGTTGCAGTACGAACAAATTAGAGGCTTGTGCATTTCTTAGAGTAATATTTAGGACGTTTAGGATTTTGAACTTTGTGTCACTTCGACAAATTTGGGGGGTTTGAATGACAGAATTAAAATACTGCCACCATGCGTACAAAACTTATCTAGATGTTGCTAAGTATTATTAGCTCTGACCAAACGCCATTGCAGTAAAAATATCCTTCTTAACCATAGTTTTAAGAATTTTCTAAATATGGCAATAATGCTACAAGTAATTTAGTATCATTGCAAAGTGTATGTAAAATCAGTGTTACTACTCTTGTATTAAACTGGAACAATACACCCTTAATATACTTCTACTTAAAACTTGTTTTTCTTTACCAATAAACATAGAACGTTTTGTTGCTTTAGACTTCATCCAGTAGTTTTAAATTAGCACCGATTTAAGACTTCGCGACTTAAAGATACAGAAATAATAACTCACAACAAAGCTGTCAACTACTGTTAGACTACTAAAAAAAAGTTAAAACAAATAACAACACTATTTATTAACTATTTATTAATAACAATGTTGTACAAATATTATAATATACATTCTAATTAACAGGTTTTCTGTTTCTTGTAGCCAAACGGTTCAGAGTTCCCATCAACTAGAAACTTTCTTTTTGTGGAGTTTGGCCTGTAGAGTTTCGTCCCAGTGCAGGTTGTTACAGAGTGGTCTTTGGTTCTTCGAATATCATTTGAGATGATCGATATTGGTCCCGACTCTGTAAGAACTATATCCTTAAAAGTGTCGAAATTTATTAACTGCGATGCCTCGTAATTTAAGGATATTCCCTTAACTTTACAAACCATCACATCAGAATTAGTCTTGGTAGCATGTACTTTATAAGAATAATATTTGGGGCCTCCAGAAACAAACTCTGTAATGTAGCTGCCATCACCATACACTTCTAATTCATCAGTTAGATCACCAATGAATTATCCAGTAGTTAAATCAGTCGTACCAAGTCTGGTAACTTAAATAACGGAGTCAGTATCGTAATAAAGGACTCTGTCTTCTAATTGTTCGAGAAACGAATAAAGTTTCAGGCGAGCTTGGGCAGTAACGAAAGCAGCAATAACCACATTAACAGTAGCTAACGGATCAAAGGATTCTTCTCTATGTTCATATCCCAGAATTAGAGTGTTGTCGTTGACAGGGAGAACACAATTAACATAAATTGACGGATTTGTTAGCATTGCAAAGAATTCAGCTGGTTTATTTACAATCTTTGTCTTTGGTTGAGTTTCCCGTTGTCCAAATTTGACCCAAAAAGAGTTTAAAATAAGTTTAGCTAGAGATCTTAGACCAGGGTTTTCAAGAATCCGAGAATATTCTAATTTGACATCTTCCCTTGCAAAGAATTCTTCAATATATTTGTTTTTCTCTTCCTCGGTTGTACACCTTTTGGGCCAGCCGGATGCTTCCTGCTTTATTTTAATAAATTTGTTCATCATTCCTGTGAACAAGCCATCTTCACCAGTCTCCTTATTAAATGTCAGAACATCATATTTCCATATTTCTTGTATTTCGGTTATATTGTATCCTTTCACAACAGCTTTAAGGACCTCGTCTAGAACCCATGTCCCCTCTAACTTTCTTTCTTCATCAGTATGGTTGCACTCGCTAGTAATCATGTTTTCACCGCAGGTTCGACAAAGAACAAACATCAACTTACTATTCATTTTAACGGGGAGAACTGGGTGGTAGAGACCTTGAGGAGGTAAAATTTTACATTTAATTAAGCCGCTAATGTTGTTCAAATCCAAACTGTGACATTCCTCCTCTATGAAGACTTGAGGATGTGCAACTGGAAATTTTACGTACTTACACACCAAGGGGTACAGGGAACAAACATCTAAGTAGTTAATCTTTTCTGCTTCTTTAGCCTTGTAATAAGTATGGGTATTACCCGTACGACCTCCGTAGAAAGCATATCTCGGGTTTAAAGGCAAAAGTGTTAAAAGAGGATGTGTCTCGGTGTAGGCCTTAATTTCCAAATTATCTTTTAATTGCTTCCTAAAGTCACACTCCCATATTTCATTAACAACAAAACCCATTTCTTTTAACTTTGTACTTTTTGCTTGAGATGATTCATACCTTAAATTTAGTGTTGTGAAAGGATCGCCACAAACAGGATCATCTCTTCCAAATTTATAACATTTTGGGCATCCATGGTAATAACAGCCCTGAAACTCGAAAATTTCATTGGTTTCAAGGCAGTAACCATCAACTTTTACACCATGTAGAACCATTTCTCTCCCTTTAGCGGCATGTAAAATATTGATTTGTCTTTGTTTTTCCTCCCAAATTAACCACTCTACTGCAATTTTACTTTGTTGATCTTTCCACCTGTATCCGTTTTTAGGAATAATCCCAATGGTGTTGGGTTTTAAAAAGTTTCTGCGGAATACTTTGTTGCAGGCGGAAGCAATTGTTGTGGCTTCTGTAAAGGGACAGACATTAGTGGTTGACAACAGTTGATCTCTAAATTTCAAACAGGCTCGTGTTAGAATTTCTACATCTGATACACAGTATTCAACCAAGTCCTTTTGCATTTCGAATCGATCATTTTTGTGTTCCTCGTACCACTGTAAAAAATTTTGTCGATCATCTTCCTTCATGGTGTCTGGAGAGTAGTAGTCTAATGCAGGGAGTTTACCAACGTAATGTTCGTTTGCTTTTGGGTTGAATAAATGAGGAAAATATCCTTTTTTGAAGTCATCACCCAAACCAAATGCCTTTGGTAATTTCGACAATGCCATTGGGAAATAGTTAAGAGAGTCAATAAATTTCACATTTCCAACCTTCATCATGATTATTTTTGTGCCCCTCATAATTAGTTCTGGCGTTAGAGTGGTGTTTGTGAGTAGATAATTCAAAATAAATTGATGGTCAAAGGCTTGACCATTGTGTGCTATTACAACAACATTTTTAAAGGTTTTTCTTAATTGTAGCAAATGTTGCGTAAATAGTAAAACAGGATCAAAAGTTTTAAGTATTTGCAGTCTAACACCACATTTTCTGCATATTTTGTCGTCAGTATTGAGGCACATGTCACAACATTGTTTAAAAACACAGAGATTTACTTGGTGAAGAAGCGAACCATTATTCAACACCTCTTCTTGTCGGGTCTCAAAGTCGTAAAACACGAAAAGTACATCTTTCGTTTTCTGCTTTTCTGTCTCTTTGAATGAAACATAGATAATTTTCAGGTACATATGTACTACATATTTTACAAAATACTTCTCCACATACATGTTGTCTTTTACCCCTCACTGTTTTAAAACAATTCTCACAACTTCTAATTTCAGCACACACTGTGCTTTTCTCCCAAGACCCATTTCGTAAGTGATTCTCGTAACAAGCTTGACCTTTAAAGTACCTACTGCAATTGGTACATTTAATTTTAAGTTGTTGGCTCGCACATTTGGGTGACTGAAGACAACCAGCACACACTCTACCGCACCTGTGCTTATCTTTGTGATCAAACGGCGAGTGACAGTCTTCGCAGTAGTAGTTGCAACAAAAAGCAGTCGTAGTAGAAGTAATTACATTAAAATGTCCATCATGATGTAACAAGTTAAGTCTTTTATTGCTTTCTGTAGTTCCTTCAAAAATGGTATCTCTGCCCTTTCCCCCGTAACTGTATACCACAATTTTGTAATCCCTAAGGTGTTCTTGAAATTGTTGAAGCTCGACAATACCAGCCCCTTCCCTGGGAATTACAACACCAGCTTCTTCTAATAACTTTCTGGTCCTTGTAATCTGTATTTTCCCGATATCTTTCCTTACTTTGTTAAATTCAGGGTCTTTGTCCAAGTTGGCTATCGCAACCACCAAGGAGCGAGGTAGGCATAAGTTATCTTTATTCGTAATACTTATTATTCCTCGTCGCATATCACATTCCTCTTCAAAGCTGTTGTATTTACCTCCTCTTCCACGACCTGTCGGTAAGCGTACAGTTGTCACTTTAAGACAAAAAGTGTCTGTATTAAGTCCCGTTGAGTTGGACTGGTAAACATTGCTAATAACATCCCAAACATCCTCGTATTTTACTTCTTTGGTAGGTTTAAAGCGAATCCATCCTTCACCACGACTAAAGTCTTTTGAACAAAAACTAAAACTAACGTAATCCGTCGATTGAAGTCCTTCAGTGGCCTTATGAATAACCTGCTGTATAGCGTCTCTCACAGAGCCAACTGGTTCAGTTCCTTCTGGTACAGGCTTTAACTTAAATTCCACCGCACGACCTGTAACATTGTATCTTCGTACCTTTTGAATAGAGTCCCTAATAACAATGAACTTTTCCATTTTAACTAGACACGTCCGTACACTTCAAGAGGCTGATGCGAAATGACTAGACTGCTCTGACGCACCTCTATTTATAACCTCGGTTTGGTAGAAAAGATGTGCGTTCAGTAAATAGGGTGCGTTCGGAAAACTCTCCTTTAATGTGAAGTCAAGGATTAGTATGCAGTAAAAGTTTAAGATACGTATAGAGCTAAAATATTAGAGAAAATTCTAGAACATTAAATTAGCTCTCTCTCTCCCTCGTTCTGTCTTTCTCTCTCTCTCTCTCCCTCTTTTACTTACCACAACACAAAGGATAAATGTAAAAGTTTCAAGGTACGTTCAGAAGCTGGGGGTACGTTCCGTAAATCAGGGAAATTCAAAACGAAAGTACTAGAATCTTCGAGAAAATTCTAGAACATTGAACTTAAGCCTATATCGTTCTTACTGGGATTCTCAAATCGAAATTATGGTTGTTTGGAACAGCTAAAGACAGTAGGGGGAGATGGGATGTTCTGCGCCAACCGAACCGAGCCCTACTGCGCATGCGCCATATATCGCCCACGTGGGTGATTGCTATTTGACCTTGACCTTGACCTTGACCTTGACCTTGAGAAATGACCTTGCCAACTGTCACCTGTCATACGTCATCTGTCACCTGTCACCTGTCATCTGTCATACGTCATCTGTCATCTGCCATCTGTCATACGTCATCTGTCAACTGTCATATGTCATCTGTCACCTGTCATCTGTCATACGTCATCTGTCAACTGTCATCTGTCAACTGTCATCTGTCATACGTCATCTGTCAACTGTCGTCTGTCATACGTCATCTGTCAACTGTCATCAGTCAACTGGCATCTATCATACGTCATCTGTCATACGTCATCTGTCATACGTCATCTGTCATACGTCATCTGTCAACTGTCATCCGTCAACTGTCATACGTCAAACGTCAACTGTCATACATCATCTGTCAACTGTCACACTCTTGGGCGTTAACTACTTTGGGCCTTAACTACTTGGGGCTTTAACTACTTGAGGCTTTAACTACTTGGGCATCAACTACTTGGGCACTATCTATTTGGGGCCTAACTGCATCGGACTGTAGTACTATTCCTTAAAATATTATTATTTCACGAATATGACGTCAAAAACTTTTTTCTTCATTTTTGCACATGCTAGGATTCGAACCCGGACACAGATGTTGGAATATCAGCGCTCTAACCAACCTGGCTATCGGCTTCACATACAATATTGTGCTGATGGGATATAGACTTGCAGCCAGAAGGACCAACGTTTGCAAGTAGAAATTTAATATACGTAACGTGTTCAAAATGACCTTATAAGGTGTGCGTAAAAGCATGTCAACCGACACCAGTCATTTAAGACATGTCAACTGTCATTTGTCACTTATCAAACGCCAAAATTAATATTTAACATACATCACGCGTTCAACGTGACATAACAAATCGTTTGGAAAAAACCCAAAGTCAATCGGCCAACTCGTTTGTGAGCTGTCGCTTATTAAGTCCAACGTCCTAATGGCTGAAAAGAATCAGTCTTTCTAGTGGTTAAACTGTTTTAACCATCACTTAGAATACTGCTAAAGCCCCAAAACACTGCAATGCAGTGTCCATTGTCAATGATCTTTGCGTAGTATATATAATAAAACCAACAAGTAGAAAAATTATTTATTTAACCACAATATATAACGATATTTAACAACTTTATATACGAAATTAGTTAATAATATTAAACAGGTTACTGCTAGGAATACAAGGAGACTAGAAATACTGTTCATATTTTCGGATAAAGATGGGGCTAGTGTAGAATTAGTAGTAGGAGTAATTGCAGGAGAGGCGATCTCATTCTTGCACTTGCTAAGGAACGTCATCCAACCTGTTTCGCCAATCGTCGAGTCTTGAAAGAGAAAATGAACCTTGTAGCGAAAAGAGCTGCTGTTTGACAGAGGCATCGCTGCGGAGAATACAGGCAGATGGTCAGTAATCTGAGGGTTGAAAGCCATCGGAATCCATGGGTTGCTAGCGTTAGAATCGTCAAAATCGAACAAAACAGAGGCGTTTTTAACATTAAAAGGTCGACATAAGTAGAACACGTTGTGTACTACTGCAACTAGCAGAATAAAGGATGAACTTAACAGAGCCATGACTGGCGTCAAAATGATTTAAAACGTAGAATGATAGAGATTTATAATGTCGCATAGGTGTATAATTCCACCGAATGATAGTGCGAAAAGCGGTATTAAGAACAGAGAACTAACATGAAGAGTTCGGAGCGGTTCTGGTTTTATCTTTTTTAAGCTTCGGGGTGTGACTATCTTTTTCATTTGCCGACACTTCCACAATACTTTAGCTAACCGACAATGTTTGAAGTACTTATAGTGTTCGGCTAACGGGTCGTCTCCTTCCTTCCAGTCAGCAAACTCACAATGACAAAATGCGCATTTAACTATATCCAATCGCTGAGTGTAATAAAAACCAGCCTGTGCTAAGTCTTTAGGACTAACTTTATTAGGCCAATTGTCAAACGTAATCAGTCTTTCTTCAAAAGTGCGAATAGTGATAAAACCGGCATCTGAGCAATGAGTACAATCTGCACTGTGGCTAATCATTTTTCGTCTTTCTACTTAGACTAATCTAACTAAACTAAGATATAAAACAAACAAAATAAGATATACACTTTTATTCCATATCATTTAAAAAACAATGTCGGAAATTATACAATAACTTAACGTTATTACAGGCACAATGCCAAACAGTAAAGTCCTTATGATGAAAACATTCCACAACTTTCTTAAATTTACTTAAGTTAGGTTCAGTCTTTAAAGGAATACTAAATATAAGACAAGAATCAAACATCTGTTTTAAACAAGTTGCCTTTAAATCACCCTTAACCAGAAAGACGTCACGTAAAACACTTTCAAATTGGTTCAAGTCCAAATAACCAGACTCCCACATTAGGCCATGGTATTTCTCCTCCAGATGTTCTACTATTTTGAGGTCTTCAGGCTTTAAAAATTTCCTACCATACGGAGGCTTGAAGAGAAAGCTGCAAAATCGAGCACCATCATACACAGCCAACTCCTTTGGTATAAACCCACTGGCTAAAGGATAGCCCTGAAGATCGATGCAAACTTCCTGACGTTGTTTAGACATCTTGTACACTGGCCAAACTCAAAGACAACAACGTCGGTGTTGAACTAACTTCTAAACAGTCTGCAGACAAGTCACGACAGGTCTCGATAGATTAGAACTGTATGTAACGATTGTTGAAACAACTATGAAATCTCTGCTAGAATCGAGTTGTATTTATTAGTAACAGCAGAAATATTTACTATCGGAGGGAAAGGAGAGGGAAGGGTGAAAGAAAAGAACCCAAAGCTTTAAAATATTTATTATTATGAATCATCAGCATACATGCACCGTTTATCAAAGTCATCGAGCAATTTTTGCGGATTATAATGCAATAATTCCAACATGTAATAACTTTGTTCAAACAGGTTTAAATTACAGAGATTGCTAATAATTTCAAAAAAGTTTTCCTTAATATCATAGTAGGTTCTAAATTGTAAACGATTCACTAATTCTAATCTAAAGTTAATTAAACTCTTAATGCTAACAATAGAATTTATATCATTACAAGAAAACGTTAAAGTTACATCATTGCTTCCGAGTCGAAATATTCGTTCGTTTAAAAGAATAGCACTGGATACAGTAAAATTTTCCGATGACGACATCAGCGTTGTTGTCACACTTCCATCAATAACTTCAAACATCTTGTCAATAATCTCCAAAAACTCGATCCAATCAGAATGACTGAGGGAGGCTGGCTCATGTTCAGACGTTGTGGGGACTAGTTTAACACTTGGTATCATCCCCCGGGCAACACTGAGACCCACAATTACTGTAAAATTACCAGCAGGATAGCAAAAATTCGCCCAAGAGTTTATTCTCCTTGCGAATTTCTCTATTACTTCGGAGAATCATACTGTCTAAATAAGTCCAATAGGGCGATGAGCTTTGGGAACTATAGCCGTCGTCTTCCATCACCTCAGAAGCAGCAGCAGGAGCAGCAGCAGCAGGGGCAGCAGGAGCAGCAGCAGCGGTACAACTTTTACTTGCCATGGCTCACACTAAAATAGCGACGACTGCCAACGTAGTAATGGTATTATAGAGAGAGCTCTACCCCCACTCCACATTTATTGATGTTAAGTTCGAGAAACAGTAGTCTGGATAACGCCCATCCGCTTCCCATCTCGGTGAATTCGGAAGCTTTTTTCACTAGAGACATCTGATATTCGCTGTAAAAGTCATCCAAATTAGTGTTGGGAGAAATAACACTAAATTTTGTATTAAACGATTTAATGTCTTGTTCTTGTGTTGATGCCAACAGATAACAACCATATAGCTCCATATTAGCTTTAAGCTGGGGATAAGTCTTTAAAGGATCAGTGAGTAGAGTAATAACCGTATCTTTTAGATTTCCTAAATATTGCTTGACATCAGTTGAATGTAAGTCACTCGTCAGATGATAAGTTAGTATCCGTTGTTTAAAAGCAGATCGATTCACATGAGAGTACAAGTTCTCACTACATTGCTGCTTATGTTTTGTGGTACGGTTATGAGCACTACGAGACAAAATTTCCGTATCACACTCTTTGCAATAAGGCGTGATTTCAACTGATGAAAACCGGAAACAATGCCGTCTTTTTGTACAAAGATCAGGCCTAAACCACATCCTTAGCCATATCTATCCAACTATTATGTGACTTATCAAGCCCAAGCCATTTCACATACATCTTTTTGCCTTTTTTACGCAAAACTTGCTCAATAAGAAATATGTCAGGTTGTGTGGTTTTTTGCAATTCTTCTTCATAGAATCCACCGCTAATTGGTTGACCGCCCATATCCTCTAGCAAATAAGTCGTAGGATTGGTAATCTTCACCTGAGATACTTTGAACAACTCAGTGGTCCAATTGGGTACATAACCCTTTTCAAACACGTGCTTAGCCTTACTTATGCGAACAATGTCACCAACTTTGAATTTTTGCTTTCCCACAACCTTTAAACGACTATAAACAGAGTCCAATATTTTCTTCTCATTACTCGTGCTCGGTTTCATGTGAATCGTACGATGTTTCGTGTTGTTGTAAGTATTTGTAACTTGTTCCAACAAGTCGATCCATTTATGGTTACCATTCAAGGTAAACAACTTAAACAGGTGTTCTTTGAGCGTTCGAATTACTCGTTCAGCAATAGAAGCCTTTAAAATACTAAAGGTACTGTAATGATGTATGCCATGCTTCCTCATAAGACTTTGAAAGCTAGCGTTATAACACTCTTTCCCATTATCTGTCACCAGCTTTTTCGGAATCCTCCGAGACTGTTTGAGTACATGATCCATTGCATTAGTCACATCCTGAGCATTTTTTGACTTTAGAGGCCTGGTCCAGAGAAATTTGGAAAAACAATCAATAACAACCAAGATGTATTTAAATCCCTTGTTTTCACGAGCGTACTGATCGAGTTGAGCAAGATCGGAAGCAAACGTATCATCTAAACCATACTGGATAAATCTGCGACGTTTAAATTTGATTCTAGCTGGTTTATGTAGTTCCTTAACAACTTGTTCTCTCGATTTCGTAATACCCTTAGCCATTATTTCACATAGAATGAGGTTCGGCAGCAAGATATCGAATTATATACGTTCTAAATTTTAGACAGTTGGTGGACGGGAAGATCCTTTCTTTAGCAAATCAACTGTTTGTAATAATTTTGAGAATTCTTCACGAATCTTTCCCATATCCGTCCTGACTGGTCTGAGAGCATTTTGAATAGCCATATTGATGTAAACTTTCAGGAGTTTTTCGAGATCCTTGAATTGGGCAGATAGGTGATCCAGGTTTGAATCCCAAATTAAAGTCTCGCTCTTGAATTTGCTATCAAGCAGCTTAAGTTGATCGGATACCGAGTCTACATAATCCTTATTAGTTTTTGTAAAGGCCTCCATTTGCTTTACAATACTACCGATAGAGTTGTTTACTTTTTGTTCCAACCCCGTTACTTGCCTCAGCATCTCCACGTGGGATACTTGTATTTTATCATTCAGCGATCTATCAATGGTAGTAGAAAGTGAAGTTAGCCTACTCTCTACAAACTTTTTATTTACGGCATCAGCGATATCTGCTGGTGATTTGACGTTACAAAGCCGATGATCTCGAATATCGTAATCACCATCTTTTGTAAGAGTGATCAAGTTAGGTGCTTGCAACACTCTCACTCGTTTTTGATTAGACGACGTAGGCAAGGAACGTCCAAACTTATTCATGATTACTGCGGTACTGAGACATAACAGCTTTAAACAAACTTATTTATAGAATTCAATTACTCCAAGGTGTTCCAATTCGTGCAAAATGCTCCAAATCTCGTTCATGTTATTATTGTTGCCAACCTGATTGGAAGCGTCTAGCTTTTTTAACCTGTCAACCAGCTCATTTACGTCATCATAGTAGACATATTCTTTGGGTTTTTCGTTGTATTCCATTAAGGCAGATCCAGATTTCACAGATCCAGATTTCTCAGACTTCGATCTGGTCACTATTCTAACCCCGGGCGAAGGAATTTTACTCGTAGAACCTCTCGACATTAGTGGTTTTACAATGGTATTGTATTTGTGAGATCTATTACCTTTCAACTGACCATTGTCTTTCAAGTATAAATCTGTTCGCTTTAGAATATCCTTATATTGTTCGTCATCGGCAGCGGTATTAACCTTGAGAAACAATAAATCGTATAGTCCCAGAGTTCCTTTGTACGTAAGGGAACCAACTTGAATATCACCATTCTTTAAGAAATTAACCGGTTCTGAACCTAAGTTCCAAGAATCAGTCACTAAATCTTATTTCATACCGTTAGCATCTATTTCGCTAGAGTTCGACCAATATAGTTTCAGATATTCTTGAGCAATCTTCGGATACTGCTCGATAAAAGTCTCAAACACATCAGATTTTCAAAGAGAATCTTCAAAATTCTTTCTTATGTGTTCCGCAGGACCCTGAGCTGGTTCTTCAAACACAGCATCATCATCATCATCATCAGCAGCAGCATCCCCGTAGTGAGCCTCCTCGGTTAAAAATTTTACAGGTGGTTTCACTTCTCGAGTTACTATGGGTGGTTTAACTTTGGGTTTTACACCAACGCTCTCTTCCAATTTAATCTTACGTTTCTTAGATTTTACAGTGGTGGTGGCGGAAGCACTCACAAGCTTATTCAGAGGATCGGTAATAGGCATTAAGAATTTATTAAGAGCTTCATCTTCTTCGCCTCGCTCCAACTTTAATGCTAAATACTTCTTTCTTATTGTGCGTGCAGCTTGGAGAATCCTACGTTTAACGTCTTTATCGAGCTGGCTAATGGGGGTAGACATGCTACAAACAGACCCTGTTCGGAGAAACACAGCTAGAAAACAGACCCTGTTCGGGAAAAACAGCTAAAAAACAGCCCCTGTTCTGGAAAAACAGCTAATAAACAGACCCTGTTCGGGAAGAACAGCTAAAAAACAGACCCCTGTTTCTGGAAAAACAGCTAGATAACAGCTAAAACAACTACTAGACAGACCCTGTTTCTCGAGACTTAACACATCTAACTTCTAGGACGTCAAGTGTTACACTGAACCTCGAGGGTTTAGGGTATGATATAAGTATCAAACTTGTTACGATATCGGCCTTTGGTAATATCATTGTCTTTTACCACTACTAGGAACCCGTACCGATCTTTCCAACATTCGGAGCAAATATGTTTAAATGCATCGAATGTCATGTCTGTATTAACGTGGTCATCGTAGATATGTTTCAAGTTTAAGTCGTCCTGTTTAAATAAAATTAATACATTAGCATTGTCACGAACCAGCTGTTTAGGTATTTTCGAGTAAGTTTGCGATAAATAGAATGAATCCATTGCATGATGCCGGCCCATACAAAAGTAATTACGTATTTTATCCTGCTTCTCACATGCTACATCATCAAATATGAATACAGAGTGAGGCCGGGCACTGGCCGGATCTAAAACTTCATCATTATCACTGTAGCCCAAATTGCCTAAACGGGAATGTTTCATAGCCTGTTGAAGAAAGTCATACTTGTCTTGCTGCAGAGATTTGGAATACACGTACACATTCTCGAATTTTAAACCATTTTCATCAATCAAAAGACTAATCATTACATTGGTTTTGCCACAATTACTAGGACCACATATTAACGCTCGAATTGTAGGAGGTAGAAGTTGGCCATGTTTGCTACTGAGGGACTTGTCTTTTTTCATATCGCAGTTATAAACTTGGATTTTGAGTTTCTGCTTCTCTTGACGCATCTCTATAAATACTACTCTACACCCTCCCAGGAGTTCATTACTAATGAAGACTCTGCAGGGTGCAGGTGTGTTAAATACAGCTATCAACAAGCTCCCGTTCGAGCTTCATTTGCCTGGTTATTCCTATTGCGGGCCGGGAACCAAACTTCAAGAGCGGCTGGCTCGAGGCGATCGGCCAAAGAACAAATTGGATAGTGTTTGTCGCGATCACGATATTGAATACGCAAAGTCTAAAGAGCTGGAACAAAGACATCGAGCCGATCGAGTGTTGGAGAACCGAGCTTGGGAGCGAGTAAAGGCAAACGATTCCAGTTTTGGTGAAAAAGCTTCAGCGTGGTTAGTAACTAACGCCATGAAGGTAAAACGCAAGTTGGGTGCTGGCAAGAAGAAGATGAAACCCCTATCATCAGTGGTCACTCTGCTTAAGAAACAACTTAAACATACGGGTGCTGGTGATGTTAGTAAGAAAAGGACTCTCAGTAAAATACTTAAAGCTGCACGAGTAACGGTCAAGAAGGTGGGAGGACGTAAGAGGATCAACGTACCACGAATAATACCATTACCGAAACAGGGCGGGTTTCTACCACTTATTCCCATATTTGCAGGACTTAGTGCCCTGGGAGCACTGAGCGGAGGCGCCGCGGGGATAGCGAAGGCCGTTAATGACGCTCAAAGTGCCAAGGAGAAGTTAAAAGAATCGAAACGACACAACGAAACAATGGAAGCGATTGCATTGGGAAAAAAGGGTAGCGGCTTGTATTTAAAGAAACACAAAACTGGCTATGGATTGTTTTTACGAAAAATGTCAAAAAACTACCAATAAAGCTACCTGAAAAACCGTTATCCGATCACGATATTAAGTCGTACGTCACTCGATTAAAAATACCGCATTTTAGAGGAGTATTTATGCGAGACACTTTACCGAACGCACCCCTCAAAACAGAGTGTGGTGTGATTAATTTGGATCGGAACACAGGATTCGGGACACATTGGGTAGCTTACAAGAAACACGGTAATCGAGTTGTTTATTTCGATAGTTTTGAAGGAATTTGTCAAGTACATGAAAAATGTTAAAATATATTTCAATTCCGAACAGTATCAAGATTATGGAATGATAAACTGTGGACATCTTGCTCTAGCATTTCTCTACAATAAAACTTTATAAATACAGGTATTGATGCTTATTGACATCAGTCATGTCACAGACATTCACGTTAAAAGGTCGTTCTCACCGACTTGAGGCATACTTTATACCTCCCATAGAGCTCGATTCCAGGTTTGATTACTCTTTAGCTTTAATTTCGCTAAACACTTGGAACACAATCCCCAATATAGAAGAGGGACGAAACAAGTTTTATTACATTGTCAATAATCAGGAGGAGCTAGTATTGGAAATACCAACAGGGTCCTACGAGTTGGAAGATATCGAACAGTTTCTACAACGTAAGCTCCTAGATCCCAGAGCTTCTGCAGACGAGCGGAATCGCGTCTTGTCGCTTAAGCCCAATAACAATACGTTAAAGTGTGAGCTAACCAGCGTCTACGACATAAACTTTAAGCCAAAAGACAGTATTGCAAAGTTGTTGGGATTTTCACCTCAGCTGTTAAAGGCTGGCAAATTCCACGAATCTGATCAGCCTGTGGATATTATACAAGTTGTTACTATTAGAGTAGAATGTAACATCATTTCCGGCTCATATTACACAAATAATCCCGCACATACACTCTACGAATTTTCACCAACTGTCGATCCCGGCTAAATATCGAACCCAGGAATCTAATCTATTTGCCTGTGAACCAAAAAAGCATCTATAACATTACTCTCACGCTAGTAGACCAGGATTCTAGACCTCTTAATTTTCGAGGTGAAGAAGTAGTAGTTCGATTAGAACTTAGACGAAATGGTTCTAGTATTTAAAAGGTATTTAAACACTAATACCTCAGCCGGTAGATCATTCAGTGGTCAGAAGTCGAAGGGGTCACTCACGTTTTCCAATATAATATATTTGCAGTCGATAAGCAGTCCTTACGGCTACCATGTCAGAAAAACTTCAAATCTTCAATCCGATCAAGAGTGATGAGTCGGTCATTCGCGAAGAATGGCACACTTATCACCCCTTTACCAACTCCTTTAATAACAATGACGAAATCGAGATTGTTATCAATCAGCAAGATGTCTTTTTGGATATGAGTGAAGCTCAACTCTACATCGAGGGTACGTTTAAGGTGGAAGCAGATGCCACTGGTAAGACCGGCACTTGCGATCTAACCAATAATGCTGGAGCCTTTCTCTTTGACAACATTTCCTATGAAGTTAATGGTAAGGAGATTGAAAAGATTCGAGATCCTGGTATTGTTAGCACCGTTAAAAATATGCTATGTTTAAATGAGCAGGAAAGCCGCGCTCTAGACATAGCAGGATGGAATTGGCCTAGTGGAACAGTCAAGACCTCAGATGAAACTTCCAAAGACTTTAATTTTCGTATCCCACTTTCAATATTGTTTGGTGTGTTTGCCGATTACCACAATGTCTTAATGGGTAAACAGAAAATTAAACTAGTTCGTGTTCGTCATGACGACAACTGCTACAAGTCCACTGGTACTAAGAAGGCAACAATATCGTTAAAAACTGTTGAGTTGAAAGTGAGGCATATTTACCCGAGTGATGCAGTGAAATTAAGGCTTTTGGACGAAATTGCAAAAAACAAACCGATATATATTCCATTTAGAAACTGGGAACTACATGAAATGCCAGCTTTGAGAACGACAAAGCGTGATATTTGGACCGTCAAGACCATGTCTGAGAGAGCCCGATACGTTATTGTATTTTTTATGAAGAAGCGAAAAGATAACTTTCAAGCTGATTGTACCTACTTTGATAATTTAAACATCACCGACGTCAAATTACATTTAAATTCTGAAGTTTACCCCTATGAGTCGTTAAACCTAAACTTTGCCAATAGACAGTTTGCAGAAGCCTATCAGATGTATACGGACTTTCAAAAAACCTATTTGGGGAAACAGCGGTGTGAGCCGCTCTTGGATTTTCTCGCTTTCGCAGGCAGAACCCTCTTTGTTATTGACTGCTCTAAACAAAATGAATCCCTCAAGAGTAACACTATTGACGTTAAGTTGGAGTTTCAAAGTTCCGAAAACTTCTCGGCTGAGTCACGTGCCTTTTGTATAATTATTCATGATCGAGTGCTTGAGTATCAGGCTTTAACAGGTCAAGCACGTGATCTGTTGTAGGCAGTTACTATTCAACCCAGACACGATGAAGTTTGTTGTGGTTGACGTTCAAGGATTCAGCGTTCCAGAATTTCAAGCTAAAGAATTGGCTATTTACGATGGGAAGCAAATAAAAAACTATCTTTTTAAACCAGTTAAACCGTTTTATGAACTGTCCTATGATTGCCAGAAACAAGCAATGTTTCTATATGGGAACCGACATGGTTTATACTACAATTCTGGTGAAACCGATTACAATGAACTTCACCGCATTATCTACAACGATCTACGGGATGTTGATGTCATCTATGTGAAGGGACATGTAAAGAAGACCTTTTTACTTGAAACTTTTTCCGCGATGAAATATCTTAAGAACGCACCCGATATTATTAATTTAGAATTTACTAGGGACAGTGTTGCTGTACCGAAATTATCTCTAAGTAAAACCACCTGTACTTATCATGGTTTAGAATATTGTACATGTAGTGCTACGAATTCAAAAATCTTGTATGAATATATTTATGATTTTTTGCCTAAATAAAGAAGTTAAATTGTATTACACGTTTCATTTTATCCTATATTACTAGAACCCCTTGAGAAATTTAGGCATTTAGTCTCGAGCACATGACAAAGACAGTCGCCTTGTCAGTTAGATTAGACGAACATTTGAAAAAAATACGCAAGTTGAAAAGAGACATTAAGTTTTACAAAGAAAAGAAATCTTTGGTTAGAATATTTTTTAAACTTACCAATGGCTACCTCCTCCGGCTGGGATAAGGTATTTGAATCTCCTTCTAGATGTCCTGATGTTCCAGTTCTTAAGACTAGGCCTAACCGAGTTTACGAGATTGATGACTTTATAACTGTCATTTTTACTACGTCCAAAGAGAAGCGCAAACAAATAATTTTGGATACTATTGGTTATGGCAAAATTTCTTTCTCTAGTGATGAATTTGAAGACTTTTTAAGCACTTTTGATTGTTTCAATACCCATTGGGTAGATATATTTATGATAATTGGACAGTACACGCTAGTGTTTCATCGCAATGGCGATAAGAGAAGTCTAAAGTTTGAAGATGCCACAACCGACGAGTATCTTTTTCGATGGACGGAGAAGCTAATACGCCTATTTGCAAAGCATGTTTATGAATTGTATAAGCTGACTATTGAGTATTATACTGTTACTAAATAAATAGTTTAATATCAATTTGTTTTTTCTTTGCTCTAAGGAAATAAAACGCCAATATATACACAAAAACAAGCATTTATTAACGTGTCAGAAATTTAAAAAGTAAACAAAGTAACCAAACAGTGGTCTGTAAAGAGTAAATAGAGTAAAATGCACAATATAAAAATAGGGTAAACTTGGGTAAAATATACATATAAAGTAAATAGGTAAATACATTAAATATGGTAGATTAGAATAAAATACAATAATTAACTAACTAAAAATAAATTATTAATATCACAGCCTCTAAAGTCATACAGCTACCAAAGACGATTGGCGTAAAGTTAGCTGCCGGTGATCAGTCTTAGCTCATGGAATTTCCGATGATTCCTTATACTTTTTAATATCTCGATGGCCCCAAGCAAGCGTGTTCTCCAAGTCTCCGGGAATAAGGTAGCGCTTATCGTCCGCGTGTGATAGTGCTACCTTATTTTTAAGTTCGACATACATATCATGTAAATGTGAGCGGAAAGTGTTCATCTGTCGATGAATGTGAGTTCCATCTACGTCAACCGCTTCTCTGTAATCATCCAGAGTCAGTTCTTTCTGGGTGACGTAGTCAGGAACTCCCTTAGCTTTTTTGGTTAGCTTTCCCTCCACATTTACACAATATGCCTTCGCCCCGGTTCCATAGAATTCCCAAATGATTTTTCCTGCATACTCATCTTTCATTTTACCCAAAATTGATTGGTTTACAGGAATATCATGTGGGTTATCTTGTGAGTAGTTGGACGTATCGAATCTATCTAAATTTTCTATCATGTCATTATAAAAATTATCTGTTGTAACTTTTAGAATAAGGGAATCGGTGTCAGTGTAGAGTAATACCGCGTTGTTGCCGTATTTTGGCTTAACATACCCGTACAAAAAGTCATACATAATAGTCTTGGATATTTCCAAGATGCTAAAACCTACGTAAATAGGTTTAGTATATGTGACTTTTTGTTTTTTCATCTGGATAGCTACCAGGTTCTC
The DNA here is from genome assembly GCA_963971165.1 of Philopedon plagiatum. Lineage (NCBI taxonomy): Eukaryota > Metazoa > Arthropoda > Insecta > Coleoptera > Curculionidae > Philopedon > Philopedon plagiatum. The sequence goes on along the minus strand of OZ020189.1, from coordinate 66,112,818 downwards.
GTTGAAAATAGTGCTATTTTTAAAATGTGGTTTCGAGATTAACGCTTCGGCTCCCAACCTTCTACCAATATTTTCCCAATGAGAAACAAGTTTAACATCTACCCGTTTCTCCACATTTTCCATCGTTTTACCAAACACGGCGTTGTTCATAAGTTTAAAGAAATCTTTTTCAAATTTAATTTTCGCTTTATTGCGCATGGCTGTGTTCAGATCGATATATTTCGTTAGCCACGGCGATTGATCAAAAGATATAACGCGATGAATTTTTGTGAGCTTAAGCCCATAATATAAAGCCTGACGCAAATTTTGATAATGAATTATATATTTACTTTTAGGTTTAAAATTTGGAATTAATTTTTTAATGTCTTGTAATTTTGATTCTGGTGGTGCTATGGATTGTGGACAAAAGGGTAGTTCGTTGTGTAAATAATGTAACTGTTTGGGATATTCTAAATCTACCTCTAGTATGTAGCCAGTTTTAGAATCATTCGCGACATTCATGTAATCTAAACTTTGAATTTCGGCCTCATCCAACCACTTAAAATTCCCCGTTGGTAAATATTGTGACAGGGCTGCACCATATACATTGGTAGCGTCCAAATACATGATGTAGGAAGTAGGTTTGGAAGCATCGTAATGAGGTACAAATTTATTGTTCGCAAAAGCTTTTCTAACGCTACACTGACTGACCCCGCCGCGAATGCCGTGTTTAAAGAAGTGTACCATGTCTAGATCTGTCAGTAATTCCAAGCTAATTGCCGTGGCCTTGAGTGCGGCGTCCATCGAAAGGGATGGCGCCGTGAAATACTGCGCTGGGTCTAGACTGTAAGTGTTAAGGCAAACGTCTCTAAAACTTTCAAACACATCTGTTAATAATAAAACGTCGGACTTTAAACCACTCATCCAACCACTTAAAATTCCCCGTTGGTAAATATTGTGACAGGGCTGCACCATATAGATTGGTAGCGTCCAAATACATGATGTAGGAAGTAGGTTTGGAAGCATCGTAATGAGGTACAAATTTATTGTTCGCAAAAGCTTTTCTAACGCTACACTGACTGACCCCGCCGCGAATGCCGTGTTTAAAGAAGTGTACCATGTCTAGATCTGTCAGTAATTCCAAGCTAATTGCCGTGGCCTTGAGTGCGGCGTCCATTGAAAGGGATGGCGCCGTGAAATACTGCGCTGGGTCTAGACTGTAAGTGTTAAGGCACACGTCTCTAAAACTTTCAAACACATCTGTTAATAATAAAACGTCGGACTTTAAATAAATATCTGAATATTCGCCAAAAGTTTTGCATTCAAATAAATTCCACACATCCCAAGCACGCTTGTAATCCTCTTTGCTAATGTCTTCTTTCTTTAGCTGGTTGTAAAAGTCTTTATGTGATGGTAGCTTCGTGTCGTTCAATTTTTCGAAACTATCCATGTAATTATATGGGAAGACACCCTTCTGTCGAATAAGCTGAAACTTGTTTTCCTCCGCGAAATATTTTCTAACTTCTCGACATTGTTCCGGTTTTAAATTTTGACTAAGTTTATCTAGACCGCTAGCCATGAAACGAAAGCTGTCGAGAAAGCGTAATTTTAAAAATACCTGCCGTTTACCATCCTTGTTCTCGATGTTATCCACCAAAACATGTTTAGTAAATGATATATACTTTTCCTTGTTTTGGGGGATAACATCCAGCTTTTCTTCGTTGGAAGCCAATTCCTTAACAAACAGGTGGGAGTTAAAGTTGGACATATTATGGAAAAAGATGGGTATAAATTGAGGGATTTTGTAATTTAGGTTACATACAGAGTGCGCAGTCGCCCGATATAAGCCATTTACGTGATTATGGTCGTGCACGCGGTCGTTTAATGCTACATCAAATGGCTTTTCGCATATATGGCATACCGTAGCATTTTGATGCTCAATCTCTTGTTCCGCAGAAATAGGAATCATGGGTACTACTTCCTTCATAAAGCGATTATAGATTGATTTACAATCAGTCTCTAAACGTTTTACGAATTCTTTGTGAGCATCCGGACCCCTATAGCTTTGGTAAATCGAATGAGCATCATCAAAGTCACATTTGATGTAGTAACCGAAAGAGTACGGGACATGTTTTTGCGTTCTCAACGTGTATGACGTATCGGGATCCTGCACATTTTCCTCTGTATCGATAGGTTCAAGGATTGTTTCGAAATCGGCATAAACAACGAAAGGCACTTTTAATTTCTTTTCAAAGTTTGTAAATTTCAAAATATTCTCGGGAATCTCTTCGCCATATTTATTTTTTTTCAAATTTGTTGTTGGGACTTTAGCTAAAACGTGCCCGCAATCATGTTCTTGATGAGTCTTTAATTTTTGCTCTGAATAAAAATAGGATAAACAACCATCACATAAATACTTTGTACCGCAATGTGAAGATAGTTGTCTTGAGATCAGGCGAGATAAACTTCTTATTAAGCAGTAATGACTATTACCATAGTCATCACTGGTTACTAACAAATTTACATGTCGCTCTCTATTGCGAGACTTTGTAAAGTATATGGGACCCACGACTTCAATAATATTTTTACCATCTTCGAACAGTTTCTCCAGTCCGTATACGTTGATAGAAATATTATTGAGTCGTTCAAACTTAGTTACATCGGTAAGTTTAATCGGAAATTCCATACCTGTAAAGTCCAATTCGTTTTCAAGAGGCAAACAGTTCACGACTCTATTTGCATGTTGAGTCCGATCCAAAGGATGTAAGGCGGCTAGGACTGACCACATGAAACATTTTTGATCCGTGTTCTGGATGTTTAAGACAGCTTTCTTTGCTTCAATCTCCTTTGGCAGCGGGATGTAGGAAGATGGCTTTAGAGGCTTGATCTTGTTGATCCCTAATTCCAAGTGGAGGAGTTGTTGGAGCGCCCACCCTGTAACAATAGAAAAAACAATAAGTATTACATATAAATCATTAATAGCGGGAATTAATCCTTTCGCAATTATCCTGACATACTCACCACTGTCTTTTTCCGCAAATTCAGAATACTTCTTATCAAGGATCACTGCAAACTGTTCGTACAATTCCTCCAGATCTGTCCCTTCATTTACCAGCTGGTATCTGCTGTTAAAGGACTTAATCTCTTCGGAGTCACTCATCTGCAGGAGGAAGCGGCCGAAAAGTTCAACACCAACCTTGAGATGATTAAAGTTTTGCCTGGTTTCCTCCACCAACTTGACAAATAATGCCCGCAGATGTTGGAGATAGTTCTTCACGTTGGTAGAGTCTTGGTCTGATGATAGTCGGTATGTCACAATTCGGCTTCTAAAAGATGTTTTAACAAGCTCCACACCTTCCTCCTGTACCACGCAGCACTGTTCTCGATGGTGTTGGGTTCTTAAATGCCCAGCCCAGCGATTGGTAGAGGCATCGATTCGACACGTTGAACAATACTTTGTGGCTGACGTGGATGGTTCTGGAAATAAGAACAAATTTGTTATAAATCAAGCCTGTAATAAAACACTGAAGAATTTAACTTACTATCTTGAAGGTCAAGTCTGGTCCTTTTTGCTTGGTGAGCTTGCAGGGTGGGTGTTGGCCTTTTTGGCGCTCTGTGTTTTTCTCGCTGATGCCGCTGTAACACGCCCACTGACTGAAAAGTTTCCCCACAAGCTTCACATGTTTGGTCCACCCGCCGACAGTCCCCATGGCGCGTGAGGCTGCTCTTCCATACAAACGAGCGACCACAATATTGGCAAACAAACATTTTCTATAAAAATAAAATATAGTTAGCAACGATTAATACTTTTTAATTCATAATGTTGCGCAATATTCTTTTTACCCGTATAGAACTATTGGCTTATGTGGCAGATAAACGAGCAAATTATTATTTTGTAGAAATAATAAAATTGTTTTACATAGTTAAAAGGCAGCTATAATTTTTTACTAATGGGTTGGTGTTGCATACAGACAGACTTGTAATATTTTAGCACTACTATAAACACAAATTACTAATTTTTGCTAAATCATAATACAACACATTAAATTTCCACCGCAGAATTCCTGCTATCACTAATTTTTATATTTGTTTCTTGATATAATACATAGAAATAAATGTACTTACCAAATAATATTACACACACTTTACAACACAATAAAACAAAGCACGCGTCTATTTTTAACGAACTGGCTGTTCTCAAGGAAAGTTTTCGAGCGACTGCTGGATCGCTCGATGGTTTCCCGATTAAGAACACGTCTAAAGCGCGGAAAACGCGTCGAAACGTATCTAAACTAATAATAGAATATCTCCGCTTGGTCCGTGTAGTATGATTGCTGCTGTGTTTCGCTTGCCTTATTTGACTCGCTTTGCCTAGCAATGCTGTTGCAAACTTTCTGGCGTATTGCCAATAATGCGGTGTGCGAGATTTAAAATATTAGAATATACGAGGTGAAGTATATATTACTACGTAAAGATCATTGACAATGGACACTGCATTGCAGTGTTTTGGGGCTTTAGCAGTATTCTAAGTGATGGTTAAAACAGTTTAACCACTAGAAAGACTGATTCTTTTCAGCCATTAGGGCGTTGGACTTAATAAGCGACAGCTCACAAACGAGTTGGCCGATTGACTTTGGGTTTTTTCCAAACGATTTGTTATGTCACGTTTGTTATGTTACTACTTTTGCAACCCCTTAAAGAACCGTTGGGTGCCAGTGTAACGTCTCGCAAAATGTGGTTCAAAATGAATCGCCCTAAACCGTTATCCTACAGATAACACCTGTGACCCAGGTACGCCCTGAGAAGGTTATCTACCTACAACTCTTACCTAATCGACCAAATCAAGCTGCTTGTAGAACACCTCCATACGCTAGCTCTATCTCAGGTATAGGTTCTTTTAGTGACAGATGAGTGTTTAGCTTTTAAAGTCAAAATCGGTATTTTAGTCCAAATTTAGAGAGGCGCCACCATAGTTTTACTTTCTAAAATTAAGGCTCCAAATGGTGGTCCGTTTAGCCTTTAACGTTGAAACAAAACCAGGAAAAGAAAACTACTATGTCAAGTCCGGTATTAAAAATTACTAGGTAATAAAACAAATTATTGTTTGAGGCCAATACATTTAATCTTCAAAGAAAAGTTTTAGGATATAAAGACGAGTCCTGTTTTCCTTTTTTTTTGTTAAATGTAAGCTCCTCTGATAAAAAAAATGATGAGTGATAACTCACCCAGTAGAATGGATTCAAGTGGGTTTGACGGCAGTCACTACACCCACACAATAAAATCAGCTGTGCCTTCAGGGTATAGTGACCACATAGACCAGGCAACTGGAATTTCCGCTAGGTCAAAACCACTAGAATCAAGACTGTTGACCGCCAGATAGTAATATATTTACAAGTAAGATCTTGGATGGACAAAATCCAAGTTAAGTTTTAAAGTTACGGTAATGACAAATTTACAAAGTTAGGGAAAAATTTACAAGTTACTGAAGAAAAAAATTATACAAGGTTATTTCCAAAAAGGTCCAAAAGGGTTGTGGACACTAGCACGCTTGACGGTGACTATACCCCCTGCACGAAAAATCCAACTGTGCGTCTACAGGGTACAGTCCCAAGTAAAAATGTAGTTCCTTGACTACACGTATCGATTCTAATATTTGAATTTAGTTACATGAAAATTTTATAAAATACCAAAAATTAAATGTCCAGTTTGGACTAACGAGGCCTGGTAGTACGCATGCGTGTTGTCGACAAATCGCCCGCGTGTACAAGTTACTGGCACTTTACATTTGTTCGAAACGCACAAGAGAAAAAGGTTATTAAAAAGGTAGAACAAAATGATTATATTATTATTATTATTATAGCAAATTAAGTGTCTGAAGGACTCCACCGGTAAAGTTCATAACATTGATTCCTCGATAAGGCCTCCCAAAATAAAAGAACCTCGATGAGGTACAAACAATATTGCACCAGGTAAATAAAAGATAGGGAAAATTGCCCCTCGACAAGAATCAATGTTGGTAACTACACCGGTAAGTGAAATTCTAAAAGCTACACTTAGCTGTCTGCAACTATCGGAGTTGCCTCTCGGTGCGTTGAAACCATGGAGAAGGTTCTCAAGTTCCCTGCAGAACCCTGTTGTCCCGACGTGGATAGGATATAGGAGATTGTTCCAAAAACTGACAACTACAGAGTTCCAAGGTCATTCAAGGTCATGTCAAAACCTTCCAATGGAATTTTAGGTTCTAAAATACCAGAAACAAAAGGTTTAGGCCCTTGCAAAAAAACTTAGTCCATCCTAAAAACCCTGCAAAGGAAATACCCTATATAAGTAAAATCCTTTCATACTAGAATTACTTAAATCAATTTTGAATTTACAAATTTACAAATTTTTTACAACCCTAAATCTGGTCTGTACAATTTCGCTTACCTTAAATTAATAAGGGTTTTTCCGTCCCTGAAGAAAACACAATTGTATCGGCATCCTAGCCAGGGATTGTATACCATCCAAAGACCACTAATAATACAATCCGAAAAAGGGATGATTCCCAAAATTATATTTGACCATGTGGCATTTTCCAAAAGAAATTTCTCTGGGTCTTATCCCATGTGCTCTTCTCTTGACGGCCAACAAAAGAAAAGGGGAGAAGAAACGTTGTCCCCTCCTAAGCTAATATCAAAACTTATAACTTATGATTTCCATGACCAACTGTCCTCCAAAAAACCCAAAATTCCCCAGAAATCTACGCCACTTCGAGAAATCGCAATAAAACGGTTAACCCTTTTCTCATCAACCGCCCGGTCGTCCGTCATCGGAATACGGCTTTAAGGCAGGTCATCCCGCCTGAAATCTAAAAAGGAAGAATGTCAGCGTCCTGACATTTTACTTATATGGCAAACAGCTGGCTGTCACATAATAAATTGTTTTAAAAATAAACCCTTTTAAAAGAAACCCCATTTCGGAAACAAAAGATCCAATCCAAGTTCAAAACCCATGTATCCAATTATCAAGTCTCTACGACTAGCAATATATCAAGAAATTGTCATAAGAATATACTAGCCAAAACATGGAAAATAATCAGGAAAAATTCACTCGAACTCACATCGAGCCCTATATTTGTCTTTCACCCTTAACGAGGATTTACAGAAGGTATAAGGTATTATTTATTTAATTATTATTTAATTGCTTATTAAGGTCTCTAAAATTCCAAACTAAAAATATTTACTTATAAGAAAGAAGTCTAAAATTGGTACTTTATTATGAACTTATTTATTACATCGGGTTACGGTTTTCTACCCATAACATCACCCCCTTTTCCAAGGAAAAAAAATTATGCAATAATTTTTTTTTATATTCAAAACTAATAAAAAAAATGTCATTCAAAATTTAATCATCTTCAGGACCAAAGTATGGTTTAAGATCCTGGATATGCCAGTTACCCTTAGACTTTCTGTTCATATCCTCTAATTCATATACACAATAGCCTACTTTTTTACATATCTTAAAAGGTCCTTCAAATTTTCCGGCTAATTTAGACGAATAATAATTTCCAGCGTCAGACAAAGCATAAAGTCTTTTCCAAACTAAATCTCCTATCTGAAAATGAACGTCTCGACGCCTAAGATTATATTGATTTCTTGACCTTTGATGAGCTTGTTGTAATCGTTTATTTACAAATTCCCTTAATTTTATCAAACTGTCTACTCTTTTGACTAAATTATTATGTTTATCTCTCTCAGTTAAATTTTGAATATCCGTAGCCCTATTATATTCGCTGGCGTGAAGTATCATTTCTTTTCCGAAATTAATAAAATATGGTGTGCGTCCAGTCACCTCATGTACCGCAGTATTAACAGCACAAGCTAACGCCGCTAAATTTTCGTCCCAAATTCTCTGATTATCAGAGACAAAAGCTGAAATCATTGATTTAAGTACTCTCTTAACTCTTTCTGTAACGTTTGGTGATGGATGATAATTTGGATTAAAAAGTGTTCTAACCCCATATTTTTGCGTTAAAGTCTGAAATTCGCGACTTTTGAATTGTACTCCATTATCGCAGCGAATAACTTTAGGTATACCATGAACTAAGAATACTCTTTCTTCTAAAAGATCAACAACGGTTTTTGCAATTGCCCTTCTGATTGGAAAGAAATAGTTAAATTTACTAAAAATATCTGTTACTACAAAAATATACATATTTCCCCGTTTGCTTTTAGGTAGTGGTCCAAACAAATCCATACTGATGACTTCCCAACAATGTTCTGGAACCAAATTGTCCTTCATCAAACCAGCTGGTAATTTTTGCTCTGGTTTCACCCGTTGACACACTATACAATGTTTGACAAATTTAGTAATGTTAGCTCTCATACAAGGCCAATAATATAAACGACAAATTTTCATATATGTTTTGTGGACTCCTAAATGACCTCCAGTAGGAGAACTATGACAAGACTCCATGATCTCTCGTCTCCTTTCCTTAGGTAAAACCAATTTCCAAAAATCAGATGGGTCACGCAAATCTGGAAAATCAAGATGAACATACTTATAGATCTTACCATCAGTAACTCTCCAACGAGGAAAATTCAATGGATTGTTCATAATACGCTGTGCAAGGTCAATATACCACCTATCCTGTACTTCTTGTAGATCTACGTTAACGATCTCCAGGGTATCACACGATTCAGTCACACTACGGCTCAAAGCATCTGCAACAACATTATCTCGCCCTTTGCGATGGATGACCTTATAGTCAAACTGCTGCAATCTCAATGCCCAACGACCTAATCTACCCTGAGGATTCTTAAGATTATCCAACCATAGAAGACTATAGTGATCACAAACCACTGAAAACTTTGCACCTTCCAAGTAACATCTTAATTTTTCAATTGCAAAAAGCACTGCTAAAAGTTCTCTCTCTGTAGCTGAATACACTCTTTCTTGTCGAGTCAAACTACGCGATATATAACATACCACATGTTCTCTACCATCATAGACCTGATATAAAACTGCTGCTACCCCATAATTACTTGCATCTGTCTGAAGAATAAACTCATGTTCAAAATTTGGACAAGTCAAAATGGGTGCAGAAACTAAAACGTTTTTAATTTTTTGAAAAGCTTCATCGCAGTCATCATTCCAAGAAAATTTTGCTCCCTTACGCAACAAACTAGTAAAAGGTGAAATTAAATCAGAAAAACTAGGAACAAAACGTCGATACCATGATAACATACCTATGATTCTACGTACTTCTGTGACTGTCCTCGGTGTTGGAATCCGTGTAATAGCTTCTATCTTAGCAGGATCTACAGAAATACCATGTCGATTAACCACATTACCTAAATATCTTAGTTCAGCACGACAAAATTTACTTTTTTCCTTATTCAAAGTTAAACCAGCTTTATCTAACCTATCAAAAACAATCTGTAAAATTTCTATATGTTTGTCGAAGTCCGGAGAAACAACAATGATATCATCTAAGTAGCAAAAAACATATGGTTGTAAATCAGCACCTAAAACTGTATCGATAAGCCTTTGAAAAGTAGCTGGAGCATTATGCAAACCAAAAGGTAACCTACGAAATTGAAATAAACCACGCCCTGGAACTGTAAATGCTGTATACTGTTTACTATCTTCCTCCAGTTCAACCTGCCAATATGCACTTTGTAAATCTAACGAACTTAGGTAACGAGCACCTCCAAGTTTGTCCAGAATAGCTGAAATATAAGGCAATGGATACGCGTCCTTCCTAGAAACAGCGTTCAGCTTTCTGAAATCTACTACAAATCTCTTCTCTCCTTCGTCCTTTGGTACTAGTAGCACTGGAGATGACCAAGCAGAAGTTGAAGGCTCGATAACACCAGTAGCTAACATCTTGTCTACCTCTTCATCGATAAGTTTTTGTTTAAAAGGAGAAACGGGATAATACCTTTGCTTAATAGGCTCACTATCTGTAGAAATTTTATGTTTAACCATGGACGTACATCCTAAACGATCCCCAATTTTATCAAAATAAGTTGAAACTACGTTCTTTAATTTTTCCAGCTGTTCATCGGTTAAGTCTGCATCACACTGCATCAAGGATATCTCAGAATTAACTAAAGGCTCTGATGAAAAATGCCACTCTCCTCTGCGCATGTCCGGTACAATACCTAACTTTATCCAAAAATCAATACCTAAAATAAGCTCATGGCGCAACTCAGGTACTACATAAATATCGATCAATTTTACCACATCTCTAACCTTTACGGGTACACTTGCTATACCTATGCATTCACATGAACTATCATCAGCTATTGTACACAACGCTTTCTTATTGACATCCAATTTAACCCCTAAAGCTTTTAATTTATTCCAGCCTTTACCTCCTACAAAAGTTTTATTTGCCCCTGAATCCAAAAGTCCGTAAAATTTTAAACCCAAAACGTTTACCATTAAATAAGGACATTCTCCAGGTCCTACGTGAGAAAAAACATAATCCAAAACAATTTTATCTTTAAAATCAAAATCTTTTATGGTCGAGTCTAAATTCGAAGCTAATCGCCGACCTAAGATTGGCTTCTCGAACCGTTTCCCTGATTAGATATATTACTATTATTACAAGTTGGACAAGTTTTCTTTGTTACATTTAATTTACCACAAGTAAAACATTTCTTAGTACGTGATGTGCAATTTTTCGCAAAATGATTTGGTTGGTTACATTTAAAGCATACTTGAGTATCACTACTTTGATTTTCATTTTGAGAAGTATTAGAAAAATTTTGAGAATTTTGTGCCCAAAATCTATTTTGAGATTCCACTGTATTATTAAAATTAAAATGAGAGGGATTATTATAATTACGATCATTATTGTTCTGAAAATTATTCGATCCATTTTGATAAGAATTATTATTTTGATTTCTATTAAATTTTCTAAAATTATTCTGTGAATTGTTATGGTAAGACTGATTATTCTGTGAACTATTGTTATAAGCATTATTATTCTGTGAACTATTGTTATAAGCAGTATTATTCTGTGAATTAAAATGTACATATCTGTTTTGTTTATTATTTTGAAAATTTCTATTACCTGCAAAAGAATTTTGGCTCTGAGGCCTGTATTGCCGATTTGAAAAATTTTGAGAATTTGGTCTTCCTGTATATTTTGTATTATTATTGAAATTTTTATTAGTATTACCAACATTCAAGTTACTACAATCCAAATTAGATTTTTGTGACACAGAACTAGTACTTGAACAATCAACTTCATTAATAGTATTTTTAGCAAAATCACGCTTTATTGGCTGATAATCTAGATCAGGTTCAAGAGAGACATTACCCTTCCTAGGCGGTTTAAATTCTTCGACACGCAATCTAGTTTCTTCTAACTTCCTACATAATTCGATCAATTCAAAAGGTATTAATTTCATGTAAACTTAACCGTTCCTGATAAAATGGTAACATGTTAGATCTTAAAACTTTTAAACGTAAAGAATCTGAAACTGCTGAAGGCATTCTATCAAATAATTGCGTCATAGCTGCTACGTAAACTCCTATGGCTTCATCTGAACCTTGGGTACGATTCAAAATCTCCATAGTTTGTCTCCAAAATGCGCTGGTAAAAATTCATCTTTCATTAACTTAATCAAAGAATCCCAATCAGCTGCATATTTGCAAATTAAATGATAATAATTTAAAGCATGTGACTCAAATAAATCTGAAGCCGAATGAAATAATTCTGTCTTAGTCACACACCTCGAAACACGAAGTTCGTCAACTTTTTGTAAAAATGCATTAAAACTTAGTCCTGAACTCCCTGAAAATTTAATACCCCATTTATAAACTGGTACACTTTTATAATTTGAACTACCTGCAGAGGTTTGCTGAAAATTATTAGAAGTATTAGTATGTGAAGGACTTTGTCCTGTATTTGCCATAGTTGAATTTGCTAACGTTTGATCAACCCCTGTATTATCCTCAAAATCTGGATCTAAAGGCGGTTCTGTATTTGTATTAGAAGAGAATAATTTAGCTTTTGACTCGTACTCCGTCACTAAAGTCGTTATTTGTTCCAATAATTCCGAACGTTTATTCTGAGTATCCCTATCCGCGTCTGAGATCCTTTTTATCCTACCTATAAGATGTGTGAATTTTGTTTCAATTTTTGATATCTGTTTAGAAGTCCCCGAAAATGTTGAAATTATTTCTCTTAATTCTACAAGCTTAGTAGTGCATTCTGAAATTTCTTTTTCATTATCTAGTTCCACAGAACTTTGTACTAGATCACCTGGCATTTCTAAACGTAATAGCGATCGTAAGCATTTCCTTAACGACTCAACTGTTCCCGAAGGATTAATACCCCTTATTCCTACTTCATACTCCAGCTCATCTTTAGCGAGTCTATCTATATTTAACTTATACATTTTGAAAAAAAAATTAAAATATTTCGGGCCAAATAAAATTCTTTAAAAAAAAATTTTCACCAAAAAGTCAAGAAATTTCCAGTTATAATTTAATATTATTTATGATCAAATAAAATTTCAAAAAAAATTAAGCTCACCAAAACGTCAAGAAAAAATTTCCATGCAAAATTTTATCGTCACTTATTATAAGTGTTTACTATATTCATACACCAACAGTGTCCATCAAAAACAAACCTGGTGAATTTAAAGTTGCAAAATAAAATATCCAAAATCCAAAACAAAATAGTAAAAGCTAAACCTCACAAAACCTAGAAAATCACAAAAAAAATGCCACTGTACGATATTAGACAATATCTAGTTAAAGTTGGGCGCCAGTGATATGTTACTACTTTTGCAACCCCTTAAAGAACCGTTGGGTGCCAGTGTAACGTCTCGCAAAATGTGGTTCAAAATGAATCGCCCTAAACCGTTATCCTACAGATAACACCTGTGACCCAGGTACGCCCTGAGAAGGTTATCTACCTACAACTCTTACCTAATCGACCAAATCAAGCTGCTTGTAGAACACCTCCATACGCTAGCTCTATCTCAGGTATAGGTTCTTTTAGTGACAGATGAGTGTTTAGCTTTTAAAGTCAAAATCGGTATTTTAGTCCAAATTTAGAGAGGCGCCACCATAGTTTTACTTTCTAAAATTAAGGCTCCAAATGGTGGTCCGTTTAGCCTTTAACGTTGAAACAAAACCAGGAAAAGAAAACTACTATGTCAAGTCCGGTATTAAAAATTACTAGGTAATAAAACAAATTATTGTTTGAGGCCAATACATTTAATCTTCAAAGAAAAGTTTTAGGATATAAAGACGAGTCCTGTTTTCCTTTTTTTTTTGTTAAATGTAAGCTCCTCTGATAAAAAAAATGATGAGTGATAACTCACCCAGTAGAATGGATTCAAGTGGGTTTGACGGCAGTCACTACACCCACACAATAAAATCAGCTGTGCCTTCAGGGTATAGTGACCACATAGACCAGGCAACTGGAATTTCCGCTTGGTCAAAACCACTAGAATCAAGACTGTTGACCGCCAGATAGTAATATATTTACAAGTAAGATCTTGGATGGACAAAATCCAAGTTAAGTTTTAAAGTTACGGTAATGACAAATTTACAAAGTTAGGGAAAAATTTACAAGTTACTGAAGAAAAAAATTATACAAGGTTATTTCCAAAAAGGTCCAAAAGGGTTGTGGACACTAGCACGCTTGACGGTGACTATACCCCCTGCACGAAAAATCCAACTGTGCGTCTACAGGGTACAGTCCCAAGTAAAAATGTAGTTCCTTGACTACACGTATCGATTCTAATATTTGAATTTAGTTACATGAAAATTTTATAAAATACCAAAAATTAAATGTCCAGTTTGGACTAACGAGGCCTGGTAGTACGCATGCGTGTTGTCGACAAATCGCCCGCGTGTACAAGTTACTGGCACTTTACATTTGTTCGAAACGCACAAGAGAAAAAGGTTATTAAAAAGGTAGAACAAAATGATTATATTATTATTATTATTATAGCAAATTAAGTGTCTGAAGGACTCCACCGGTAAAGTTCATAACATTGATTCCTCGGTAAGGCCTCCCAAAATAAAAGAACCTCGATGAGGTACAAACAATATTGCACCAGGTAAATAAAAGATAGGGAAAATTGCCCCTCGACAAGAATCAATGTTGGTAACTACACCGGTAAGTGAAATTCTAAAAGCTACACCTAGCTGTCTGCAACTATCGGAGTTGCCTCTCGGTGCGTTGAAACCATGGAGAAGGTTCTCAAGTTCCCTGCAGAACCCTGTTGTCCCGACGTGGATAGGATATAGGAGATTGTTCCAAAAACTGACAACTACAGAGTTCCAAGGTCATTCAAGGTCATGTCAAAACCTTCCAATGGAATTTTAGGTTCTAAAATACCAGCCCCCAATGTGTCCAAACCATAAACTCAGATACTTTAACCCAAACGTAAAACATCTGATCCAAAATTAGGTAGTTACAATTTAGTCCAAGCCAAAACTTTATCTAAACAAAAGGTTTAGGCCCTTGCAAAAAAACTTAGTCCATCCTAAAAACCCTGCAAAGGAAATACCCTATATAAGTAAAATCCTTTCATACTAGAATTACTTAAATCAATTTTGAATTTACAAATTTACAAATTTTTTACAACCCTAAATCTGGTCTGTACAATTTCGCTTACCTTAAATTAATAAGGGTTTTTCCGTCCCTGAAGAAAACACAATTGTATCGGCATCCTAGCCAGGGATTGTATACCATCCAAAGACCACTAATAATACAATCCGAAAAAGGGATGATTCCCAAAATTATATTTGACCATGTGGCATTTTCCAAAAGAAATTTCTCTGGGTCTTATCCCATGTGCTCTTCTCTTGACGGCCAACAAAAGAAAAGGGGAGAAGAAACGTTGTCCCCTCCTAAGCTAATATCAAAACTTATAACTTATGATTTCCATGACCAACTGTCCTCCAAAAAACCCAAAATTCCCCAGAAATCTACGCCACTTCGAGAAATCGCAATAAAACGGTTAACCCTTTTCTCATCAACCGCCCGGTCGTCCGTCATCGGAATACGGCTTTAAGGCAGGTCATCCCGCCTGAAATCTAAAAAGGAAGAATGTCAGCGTCCTGACATTTTACTTATATGGCAAACAGCTGGCTGTCACATAATAAATTGTTTTAAAAATAAACCCTTTTAAAAGAAACCCCATTTCGGAAACAAAAGATCCAATCCAAGTTCAAAACCCATGTATCCAATTATCAAGTCGCTACGACTAGCAATATATCAAGAAATTGTCATAAAAATATACTAGCCGAAACATGGAAAATAATCAGGAAAAATTCACTCGAACTCACATCGAGCCCTATATTTGTCTTTCACCCTTAACGAGGATTTACAGAAGGTATAAGGTATTATTTATTTAATTATTATTTAATTGCTTATTAAGGTCTCTAAAATTCCAAACTAAAAATATTTACTTATAAGAAAGAAGTCTAAAATTGGTACTTTATTATGAACTTATTTATTACATCGGGTTACGGTTTTCTACCCATAACACGTTGAACGCGTGATGTATGTTAAATATTAATTTTGGCGTTTAACAAGTGGCAAATGGCGGTTGACATGTCTTAAATGACTGGCGTCAGTTGACATGCTTTTACGCATGCCTTATAAGGGCATTTTGAACACGTTACGTATATTAAATTTCTACTTGCAAACGTTGGTCCTTCTGGCTGCAAGTCTATATCCCATCAGCACAATATTTTATGTGAAGCCGATAGCCAGGTTGGTTAGAGCGCTGATATTCCAACATCTGTGTCCGGGTTCGAATCCTAGCATGTGCAAAAATGAAGAAAAAAGTTTTTGACGTCATATTCGTGAAATAATAATATTTTAAGGAATAATACTACAGTCCGATGCAGTTAGGCCCCAAATATATAGTGCCCAAGTAGTTGATGCCCAAGTAGTTAAAGCCCCAAGTAGTTAAAGCCCCAAGTAGTTAAGGCCCAAAGTAGTTAACGCCCAAGAGTGTGACAGTTGACAGATGACGTATGACAGTTGACGTTTGACGTATGACGTTTGACGTATGACAGTTGACAGATGACAGTTGACAGATGACGTATGACAGATGACGTATGACAGATGACGTATGACAGATGACAGTTGACAGATGACGTATGGCAGACGACAGTTGACAGATGACGTATGACAGATGACAGTTGACAGATGACAGTTGACAGATGACGTATGACAGGTGACAGATGACAGATGACAGTTGACAGATGACAGATGACAGATGACGTATGACAGATGACAGGTGACAGGTGACAGTTGGCCAAGGTCATTTCTCAAGGTCAAGGTCCAGGTCAATGTCAAGGTCAAATAGCAATCACCCACGTGGGCGATATATGGCGCATGCGCAGTAGGGCTCGGTTCGGTTGGCGCAGAACATCCCATCTCCCCCTACTAAAGACTCTAAAAACTCTTGTTATTCCTACTTACATATTAACGAAGATTAAAAAAAAAGCACAACACACCAATACTTTTCCAACGCTCCAGATAAACTTAAAACTCTTAGAAAAATTATCCGTAGAAATGTATCTAAATGTTTTTAATAAAGAATTAAACTAAGTCCTTTATATGTTTCATTACCTTAAACAGTCAAACCTAACCTCAACAAATGTTCCATTGCCGGTGGTACAAAATTATTCGAAACTTAAAACAATCCGCAGCCCCTTAACAGCTAAATAAACATATCATGTTTCTGAAAACAACTAATAAACAGACTCCTGTTTCTACAACTAATAAACAGACCCTGTTTCAGGAAACCACTTAAACGTCTAACTGCTCAACCGGACAACAACCGGGCAGCAACCGGACAGCAACCGGGCAGCAAACGGACAGCAACCCGGCAGCAACCGGACGTGTAATAATATTTAGCGCTAATGGGTAATATAGAAATACCAATAATAACTTAAAGGAAAAAGAACAACTTAGTCATCTTAACGTTAACCAAAAAGGTGTCTTTGTAAAGTTAACTAAAAGTTACGGATAAGATGCCTTGATGTTCGGAGCCGAGCAAGAGTTGCACTGTTTTATAGTCCAAATTGTCTAGTATCTACCTTTTAGGCGAACGACGGCTAGCTCATGCCGAGAGTGGTGTGGGTAAAGTCAAACAAAACAAAAGCGCCACCTGTTTTGTGCCACGGTAAGGCAGAGACTGATCTTCGAAAGACAACAGGAACTAAAAGTGTGACCCAATAAAACAGCTTTCTCTAAAGGTTATTAATTTAATATTTAATGTGAGGACCATATCCCTAATAGAATATCACTGTTAATTCTTAAATCAACATGAACAGGTGTAATTATTTACATGTGTTACAGCTGTTACGCAAAACAATTAAGAAGTATCCAACTCAATATCCTTGAGAAAATATGATATTAGTTCTTAGAATTAAACTGAAAAGTTATGGTTGTAATGTAAAGAAGAAACAAATATTTAAAACCTAACAAATCCAGTATCCACACTTATCGTGGATTGTTATCGATCTATTTACCCATCTCTACTGATTTTGACAGTACTTTCGAAAGTGAAGAAAAGTTAAGATAGGTTAGATTTTAATGATTGTAAATGATGAATGTGGAGATCATTTTATTCTGGTTTGTGTTTGTTTCAAATTAATTGTTAAGAATATCGTGGTGCCAAAATCAGTGACGGATACGGTTAATCATTATGCACAATAATAGTCTGATAATTAAGCCAGTGCACGTGGACGCGAGTAATAAGGCCTTGTTACTGAGTGTTGTGCATTACAAATTAACGTTTATAGTACCTACTACCTAATATAATAAACATTTCACAATAAAATTAGCACAAAGTTGGTCGATGGTGTATTATTTAACAGTCTATAGTTCAGCTAGTGGAGGCCTGTAGCCTCGAGTGATGTGATATAACAATCGTTCTACTAGGACGTCACAAACATATCAAACCTGACATTTATGATGGTGTAGAGGTTGTGGTGCTCCCAGTACACAAGCAGCAAGATGTACGGTGAAGCTTGAACGGTGTCACCAGGGCAAGCACACTCTGGGAATATCAGGACGATGGTCTCCTGCCCTGATGTGGAAGCTCCAAGGCAGAACCGTAAGGGCAGACAGACAACAAAGTGACAAAGGAATAAAGAGAACTGGGAAAATTAGGCCTGAAACAGAACCGAGCTTCAGGACGTAACCTTCAGGCATAAAATAAGGTAGGTAGATTTTAATATATATCGGTGGTATTTACAGAATAACTCTAAGTGCTATCTTCAGAACTCACAGAAGACAAACTAGATATTTAAAGTCGAGACTTACCCTAGATGGCATGTAGCCTTGTCGATGAGTCGATGATCAAAAAACGAACTTTGGGATTTTTCCCATAAAACTGTAATAAATCAATTTTAACTAATTATTGTATGGCGTAATAAGGTTTATTACCGCCAAAATTACAACTTTGGGTACCAAAAATTCACAAGATATCCGCAAAAATGCTGTTGGACTCCTGGAATGCACGCTGCAAAATGGCTAGTCCAAAAAAACACCACTTTGACGTCATGAAAAACGGCGCAGGTTTCCATCTGTCAAAGTCTTAGGGACTTTTAAATCTAAGCAGTGTGACCTCTGACAACTTGACATTTTAAAACAATAACAAATTTATTTTTAATTATTTTTATTTGAACCCCCAAAATTTAAGACTGAATGCATTCAAAGCCTTAGATATGCCCAACGCATCTCCTACTAAGGTTCTGGTGTCAGTAGCAGATGTTTACCTTACTTAACCTCGTATCTTTTAGGTCTCGATTCTGAACAGAGAAGAACTAAGATAGGGCCTAGAACGAATTACTAAAAAGAGATGAAGTCGGATACAAATACTGTCAAATACCTAACAAAGCACTAATAAATGCTGAAATAACAGGTGAGCTTTTAACCATTACAATAATTTATTAGCGGGTCTACCAGATCTTATTACTCTTACACGAATAGCACAAGCTAATAATTATGATATACTTTTAGGATGGCCTGGACTATACACAGCTTGAGAAAGACCTTGACGAATAAGGCGAACTAGAATTAAGTATACTTATACCTACATTGTACCTAGTAAGACTTAAATAAAGGCATCTATAAAACCAGAAACCAAGCTCTATTCTCTTAGTATTAATCGAAGATCTGGTAAGTTTTTAACTTATATATGTACAGTATTTTACAGCAAAATAAACCCTTAACACGCCTCCCCTTCCTCAGAGAAATTTTTTTGTTATTTACAAAAAAGTTTTCTGTGGTCTTAGATGGAGAGCCTAACAATACGAAATATATACAGCAATGTATACTGACTATAAGATTTACAAAACTACAAACTACAGACTAAAGGTAAGTAAAGTATTTACAAGACAGTATCTTAGCGGTAAGTCCAATATTTACAAAAACCATAGCTTTAGGGTAAGTCAGACAACAACTATGGTATGTCGTCTGGAGGGTGAGCCTTAAGGTCTTTAGCGTGCCAAACGCCAAGATTACGACCATTCTGATCAGATAGCTCATAGGACCAAGGTGAAACTACTTTGGTTATAACGTAGGGACCCGAAAATTTAGGCGCAAGTTTCGCGGTAAAATGTTTGGTAGCGTCTGAGAGAAAATAGTTCTTCTTCCAGACCTCCTGATCAAGCTGAAACCGCTCGTCTCGTCTCCTGAGATTGTAAGTATGACGGACACGCTCATACGCCTGCTGAAGTCTTTTCTGCACGTCTATACACATCTCATTCACAGCTTGATACCTAGAGACGGGATCAAAGGGATGAGGGTCATCAGAAGGTGGACATGAGTCCCGGGGCAGACGAACGTCACGACCGAAAACCACAAAGTTAGGGGTTAACCCGGTAACCTCATGTTTTGCTGACCGAATGGCAAAACCAGCCTTAGCGATAAGTTTATCCCATTGAGGATGGTCCTCGGCTGCATAGCTCGTGAGAATTGTTTTTAGGACACGGTGAACACGTTCAACGGGATTGGCCTGAGGATGATAGTTAGCCGTATAGCGTATTTTAATCCCGTACTGAGCCTTTGCTTGTTGAAAAATCTTGCTGCAAAACTGAGTTCCGTTGTCCGCAATGATCGTCTCAGCTCCAAAAACTAAAATAACAAAATTCTCCAACCATCGGACGATATTCTGGGCGGTGGCAGAACGAAAAGGAAAGAACAAAGAAAATTTACTAAAAACATCAACCACCGACAGAATATATGAATGCCCAGAGGCAGAACGAGGTAGCGGTCCGACTAAGTCTATACTTATGGTCTGGAACGGACGGGAACTCAAAGGTTGGATGCTGAGCATCTGACCAGCAGGGGCTTGTTGAAGGGGCTTGGTCTGGAGACAAACACGACAACGTCTGATGTATCTTGCAACATCACTATGCATGCTAGGCCAATAATAACGTTGGGCGATCCTGGAGAACGTCTTATTGATTCCAAGATGACCACAAGTAGGAGGATCGTGATTATCTTTTATAATTGAGGATCGGTCTTCGCGTGGAACTACCATCAGCCAAGAGTCCTCGGGATCTGCAAGTGCAGCGTAAGGGTGTTTAGCTCTTTTAAAAAGTTTGCCGTTATCCACCCACCAAAGGGGATATTTAGAAGGGTAGTCAACGACTTTCTTGATCATGCCAAGATACCAGCGATCACGCGGCGTGGCAGTTTCTTTGGCGGCATCAGTCGTATTTGGTTGATTAGTGATGGCATCAACGACAGGTACTGATCGAGAAAGAGTATCCGGAACAACATGCTCTTTACCCTTGCGATGTATGATTTCAAAATCATACTGCTGCAGTCTAATGGCCCAACGCGCAATGCGACCAACAGGGTCCTTGATAGAGTTAAGCCACTTAAGGCTGTAATGATCAGTAATAACGGTGAATTTGGTTCCTTCGAGATAAGGACGAAGCTTCTCTATGGCAAAGAGAACAGCTAAACATTCCTTCTCCGTAGTACTATACTTCCTTTCATTTTTGGTAAGCGAACGGCTCAAGTAAGAAATGACGTGTTCCTCGCCATTCTGAACCTGAGAAAGCACCGCTCCTAGACCAAAATCTGACGCATCACACTGGACAATAAAAGGTTGTTCAAAGTCCGGACAAGAAAGTACCGGTGCTTTGACAAGGTGCTCCTTAACTGTGTTAAAGGCTGCTTCACATTCTGGACCCCAGACAAATTTAACATTCTTTCTCGTTAAGGCCGAGAGTGGCGCTAATACCGAGGAAAAATTTGGCACAAACCGGCGGTACCAGGAAGCAAGACCAATAACTCTTCTTATTTCAGTCACACTTTTCGGTGTAGGAATACGCAGAATTGCTTCAATCTTCTCAGGATCTACCATAAGTCCTGACGAATTTACAACATAACCTAAATATTTAAGCTCAGGCTTACAAAAATTACATTTTTCGCGGTTAAGTGCAAGACCTGCACTTACAATGCGCGAAATAATTTCACGTAAAACACGACTATGCTCCTCGAAAGTTGGAGTACATACTATAACGTCATCGAGGTAATGTGACAGGTCATTTTTGTCACCGAATTAGTTTTTGTTTTAATGCTTGATTTATTCACGAAGGCCTGTTTAGTTGTATTTTATGGTTTACCTTAATGAAATAGTGGTGTCTCCACACGTACACGGTTGACCTGCCCTGTTCCCCAGGCTAATTTCTACGGTTTCTGTTCTGGCTAATTGCTGCTAGCTGTCCTCAGGTCAGCTGTCCTTCGTTTGAAGCTTGTAGATTTAACATTTTTCTCTGTTGTTTAGGCCCTGAATTTTCGCCTTGCTTAAAGTTCATCCTGTGTGTATAGACAAGTTGCCCTTAGCCTAATAAGCTAACATGTTTAAATAGTAAATTTTGAAGACCAACCTACCTTTTAGAAATCAGCTGGTTACATTCTCTGACAACATTGGGACACCCTTGATTTGTGGGTTATTGATCACATTGCCTGTACTGTCCTGGATTCCTGAATCTAGGGTTCTCTATTAATTTAACTCCAACAATTTATTTTCTTTTTCTTTTCCAAGATCTTGTTTTGAATTTTGTAAACATTTAATAAATTGAGTTATATGTGGTTAGAATTTTTGGTTGAACTGACAGGCTGATACTGTCAGAGTCTTGCAGTGCTGCCAAACCGGAGGGGTAAAATTTGTACTGTATCGTTAAGCATTTTCGCGTGGGTTTGGCAGGCTTTCGTTGCTATATTGTTCAGGCCACCGGCGTAGGTATAACTTTCTGTATTTCCGTGATTTTATTGTTTCACGCCCGGGGTTTCTGTACAATAGTAGTGTCTTTGTTTGGTGGCATGGCGACAGTTGGAGTAGTCAGTGCCGGGCGGAAATTCTTCGGAACCATCTTGGATATGTGTCTGTGGTGGGAGGAAGTGTCATATGATTCTTCTGACACGAGGCATAGGCGGGTCACTTCCACTCTGCCTTTCGACAGTTGTCTATGGTCCTTGTTTTAAAGCTTCAGTTTTTGAAGCCCAAGTAGTTTTTGGGTTAGAATCAGGGACTGTGTGTAAATTCTTACTGAATTTGTTTCTGCAAGACGCAGGATATTTTTGGGCGACTTCGTTCGATAATCGGGTAAGTTTGGATACGTTTTTTTTGTCTATGTGTAGATCCCACGTGCATGGCAAATTTTCAAGTCTAAGGGTGTTCTTTCTTTTACTTTTATCAGCCATCAACACCGGCCTGACGTTTTGGAAGCCGCTGGCAGCAGCCCCCGTTTTTGGTATTTTGTATGTAGAGAATTTGGAATTTCCATCCCTCTTTATCCTTGAAGAGGTAAGTCCTTGAAGTCTTTTTTTTAGTCCCACGATTTTTTTTGATAATACTTATTAATCGCCAATTTAAGCCCATGAAATTATAATTTAAAATTTTAACGAACCATAATTATCGTTCTGCTTTACGGTACTATGTTTTAAGTAAGACTCTAGTTTTCTCGGGTGGTTCTTATTGCTACACCATATTTTGAGTTATAGTAGTCAAGCCTTCAATTTCTTAAATATTGATATCACTTTAACTAATTTGCAATTAACCTTTTGAGTCTTGATGGTTGTCTGTAAAGCTTGCTCGTACAAACTATAAGTTATGTTTAGGGCCTCTTTATACCAGCTTACGGGCCTGGGTTTATTTGAATTAAAATAGTCGGTCACCCGCGTAGAATGTAGATTGTTTTTATCAAGTTTTTTTTTTCGACTTTATGCTGTCGCAAATCATTTGCAGTGGGTTGCTATCTATAGCGTTAAGTTTCAAACCGTAATTTATATAGATATAAAGGAGTTGGTGGTACTGGTACTGTGTCACTATAATTTGTTATCGTAAACGCCAAGTTGACAAGCCTGTCATATGCCCCAGACTGAAAAATTAAAGTGTGAAGTAGTCAGTGTTTTTTTTTTAAATATTAATTTGTTTGTTATTATTAAGGTTCGGTCGCCAGTTTGTCAAGAATACCACCAAATCCTTTATTTTCCTGTTTTTTTTATAAGCTAAGACGTGTACGGGCTTGAGGTATTACGGGTTTTATTTCTAGGAAGCTGGAAAATTTAAATTTATTTTTGCGTTTGTTTATAACGGGGGGTTATATAATATTTTTGTTTTCAGAGGTTCATTAACCTATTATTTTATTTTAAATTTGTCATTTGACTATTATTTTGGTGCACTTAGAATTATATATAGAATTATAGAATTATAGAATTATATATATATAATATTAGGCTTGTACACGTTTTACACTTATTTATCATATCGCACTATGCTTGGATGGGACTTGAGGGTGATTATGTAGATGCTTTGTATATATCTATGCTTATACTTTTGGTATCTCGTATTATTCGCTTGTGATTTAAGCTTTGTGTCTTTATTTATTTATTTATTTATTCATTTACGGTCATAAATACAAAAGTTACACACTAATTAAATTTAAATTTGTGATAGAGGTACATTAGCGGTATATTTTGCTTTTAATTTAACATTTGTGTTTTTATAAATGTACATAAGCGGTGTATTTCGGATTATTTCTATTTAAACGATTTCTCCATATATGCTTTGGTTTTCTTATGTTATCTTACATTGACTCGGATTTACTGAATTAGTGCTGAGCGCTTAGCTTTTAAGTCAAGCTACAGTAGGGTTTAAAGTTTTAATTATGTGCTTTTTTCTTTTGGCTTCGCTTAAGCTTTTCTTTTCCTTTAAGTCTTGCTTGAACATTTAAATCTTAAGTCAAGCTAAATGGGGCTTCACCTTTTAGTTATTTTACAGGCTACGCTTAAGCCTTATTCTTTGTTTATACTTGTAATCTTCATGAACTCATAATTTAGTTATCAATTATTTTGCTTTTGTTGTACTTCTATTATTTTTATTGTTAATGTAAGATAACATAATACCGCATTAGGTAGTGATCCGGGAGTTTTTTGTAAATATTAACGTTCATCATTAAAGTATCAAGGAACTGTACAATTTTACTTAGTTATCAATGTCCTTGAGTAATGATTTCTTTTGTTTATTAAAGTAACTTTTTAATATTATCCTAAGCTTGTTTAAATCTTGCAGTCTGGTTTACTTCTTTCAGTGGTAACTTTTTTTTTACTCAAAGTAACTTCATATTTTGGTTTTGTAACTCAACTTAAATTTTGCGGATTAGTTCCAGTAAATTATTTCCCCAAATATTAACCTTTTTTTTTATTAACGTAACTTTTTAATCATATCTTAAGCTCGTTTAAATTTTGCAAATAATTACTTTCTCTTTTATTAGTGGTTTTTTATATTGACGTAGCTTCTTATTTTTAAATATTTCTCTACTTATCTAAATTTTTCGATTCTGTTTAAGCCAATGACTCTCCTTTAATATTAAATTAATTAATTGATAAGGAATTAATTAAATTTCGGCGCTTTAGTTCCAGTAAATTGTTTCATTCCAAATTTTACCTTTTTCTATTAACGTAACTTTTGTTTTTAATTATTAACGTAACTTCAAATATATATTTTTTTATTGATTACATTTGAATTACTGTAATTACTGGGAATTGTTTTATTCCTAGGGTCTTCCGTGGGGGCTACAAAGCATCCCAATATTTATTTCTCCTGTGGGAGCTAGGAGTCATCCTACTTTTCCCTTCGGTGGGTGCTAAGGAGCCAGCTTATTTTTTATGTTTCTGAGGACAGACTTCCTCAAGATTTTATATATTTTTTTGTAATTGATTTAATTATTTTGCGGGGCAGAATCGCCCAACCCTATTTGTACCAACATTTCGTATAATTTAATTTATTTATTTTGGCGGGGCAAAATCGCCCGACCATATTTGTACCAACCACTTTGTATTTTTTTTCATTTTTTTGTACAAATATATGTATATAGGGTAAACTTATTAAGTTGTTTTTTTTTTATCCAGCTCACTGCGCCATATGTTTTTTTTATTTTCTATTGTGAATAGCAGGTTTGTTGTGTGAGAAGCAGGTCCCTAGACCAACTAGGCGACTTCCAGTTTGCGTCGGTGTAAAAAACTGGTGGCGTCCAATAGAACCTACCCCGCCTAACTGAGCTGAGGGCTAATTTGCAACGCGCTCTACTACACCTGCTTCCCTCAGAACACCCTGTTGTTCCTGTGTTTTTCTCTAGAGTACCTTTAAGAGTTATTTTAATGTTTTCAAGTTAAGCGGTAAGTACTTGGTCAACGATACTCATCATAGTATCTTTGACGGTTTTTAATCAAACACTTTTTATTGAACAAAGTGCGTCGCAAATTTTTGGTGCCCAACGTGGGGCCTATTTAAAAATTACCGCTTTTTTTTCTAATTTTACTCTTGTGCGTCTAGTGAGCTGGATGGAACTTTGAAAATTTCCATAAATTTTAACTCTAACTGTACTAGCCCTGTATTACTGCATTTGATTTTGGCGATTTATTATCGATTTTATTTTACTTTTTACGTAACTTTGATTTTCCTTGATTTGGCGATTTATTACCGATTTTAATTGACTTGTTTGCGTAACTTTGATTGTCTTTGAATTTGTGGTTTATTACCGATTTTATTTTGCGTATTACGTAACTTTGATTGTCTTTGAATTTGGTTTATTACCGATTTTATTTTACTTATTACGTAACTTTGATTTTTTTTTGATATTGCGATTTCTTATCGATTTTATTTTATTAATTTACGTGACCTTGAATATCTTTGCGTACTGTATTTTTGCTGATTTAATTACCTTTGTTTGCTGTATTTGACTACACCATTGGCGTAGTTTTGGTAAATTTATTCGAGTTACGCGTTTATATCTAGATTTGACTTTTCTTTTTTTTACTTCGACTTTTGAGTTGCTATTGTTTTTGTTCACTCCAAAATGGATTATAATATGCAGGTTAACCATCTTAGGAAAGAAATGCTAATTTATGAACTTACGATTCGTGGAGTACCGGCTAGTTATGCCAATACGGTAAAAGAACTTATAGTAGCGTTACGCCCAATTTTAGATATGGAAAGGAAAGGTACACTTTTTACCCGCCTGGCCTATACTTGTGTTTTTGTCGATGAATGTAACTATATAACTAGAACCTTGCAAAATATTGATAGCGCGATTAAAAATGTCACCGGTGAATCCGCTAAAGAAAAATTTGAACGTTTACAATCTCAACTTGTTCACTTATTTACCCGCGTTCATCGTATTCCGGTTGCGAACCTTAGTGCCGCGGAATCGCAAACCCGTTCTGACTTGTTGCTCAAAATTTTAGGCAAATTAAATGGTTTGGAAAGTCTCTTAAAACAAGATCCGAATTTAAGCACCTTGCTCGCTCGAGTTCATTCGGACGGTTCGGATTCGGATGCGTCGGATTCGGATGCGTCGAGAAATAGCAATGCGTCCAACAGTCGACCGCGTCACACACGCTCGTCGCCCAAAGTCACTCCAACCGTGGTTAGTCCCAATGTAACAGCTGCTGCCGCTTCCGTTTGCCATCATTCGTGTAGCAAAGCGCATCGTGTTGAAAAGTGGGGTATTAAATTTACCGGCGAGGCTGGACAGATGTCCGTGCATAATTTCTTGGAGCGAGTTTCGGAACTACGCGAAGCTCGAGGTTTTTCTGAACGCGAACTATTTGTATCCGCTATCGATTTATTTACTGGTAAAGCACTAAATGGGTTTCGTGCAAATCGTCATCGCTTTTCTGACTGGTCTGGTTTGTCTGACCTTCTCTGTAAACATTTCGAACCGCCAGACTATCGTCATCGGTTATTTAAGGAAATTCTAGGAAGGACTCAGGATTCGACTGAGAGTATAGTCGATTACCTTTCTAATATGAGTGCGTTGTTTAGACGACATGGCTCCATCTCAGAGGACGTTCAACTTGACATCATTATACGAAACTTGTCACCTTTTTATGCTACCCAACTTCCGGTAGTCAGCAAGTTAGAAGAATTAGAAGGAGAATGTCTCAAGCTGGAGTTGAAGAAATATCGTGCAGAGAACTATGTACCACCTCCTAGAAAAAGGCAGAATTTTGTAGAGCCAGACTTCGCGTTTATGACTGCTGAAGCATCAGGTTCGAGAGACGATGAACAGTTACCAGCTGTTGACGTGGTGACCGAATCATCTCCGGCACCATCAACTTCTCGAGACGTGAGACAGTTACCCAGAGAGACACATCCACCATCTCCAAAAATAGCCAGATCAATCTTGTGCTGGAACTGTAATAAGCCAGGTCATCGGAATAGTCAGTGCTCCGAACAGCGTAGAATCCATTGTTACCGCTGCGGCGCACCAAATGCGACCAGTAAAAGGTGCCCTAAGTGTTTATTGACAGAGAAACGATTCTCGGGAGAGCCGATAGATCGTAAGACTACTCCCGTTACTCTCACTTTACCGACCAACAACTCTCCTTCCAATGAAAACGCTTCGCTGAACAACAACTCCGTTCCCAATAAAACCCTTCTACCGACCAAGAACATTCTTTCCGATGAAAACCTTTCACCAACCCACCTTTTTCTTTCTAACGAAAACCGTTCACTCCCTAACCATTCTGCGTCCAATAAAAATCTTTTGCCAACCAACAACTTTCTTTCTGATGGAAACCTTCCGTCAACCAATAACTCTCTTTCCAGCAAAAATCATTCACATGCTACTAACCCTTTTCCAAATAAGAAACTATTAGATTTTATCATAGCTCATGCGCATGGCGACCAACGCCCCTATTTATAAATTTCAATTTTAGGTTACAAAATTTTAGGCTTGTTAGATTCTGGAGCATCACGCACTATTGTAGGTCAACCTGGTCTCCGAATTTTAGAAAGTTTGGGATTAAAACTTATTAAGCATCAGACTGACTGTACCGTTGCGAACGGCCAAACTTGCTCTAGTTTAGGTTATTTTCAGGCTCCTGTAACGTTATTAAATAGAACTCGGGTTATCGATATTTTAGTTCTTCCAGAACTGTCCCACCAACTGATTTTAGGAATCGACTTTTGGAGATCCATGGAAGTGATCCCCGACTTGAAGCAGGATGTCTGGCATTTTTCCAATGATGACCAACCTACAGAAATTTTTAGCATTATAGATGGCGACTCTTTAACTGAAATCGACCGAACAACTCTGAATGCACTGGTAAAGGAGAAAATATCAGAAATGGGTACTGGTCTTGGCTGCTGCAAAGTAGCAGAACACGTAATAGAACTTGAACCTGGCACTAAGCCGATTAAACAACGATATTACCCAGTTTCTCCATTTAAGCAGCGGATTATGGACAAGGAGATCGATGAAATGTTGAAGCTTGGCGTGATTGAGCCCTCTAAAAGTCCTTGGTCCAGTCCAGTGTGTTTGGAACGCAAGAGCGATGATAGCTATAAGTTTTCCATAGATTTCAGGCAGCTTAATAGTAAGACTAAGAAGTCTTACAACATTCCATATTTTTCAGTCATTTTAGATCGCCTCAGAGACGCCCGCTATATCAGCTCCATCGACATAAAATCAGCCTTCTGGCAAGTGCCTCTTAGTGAGTCCTCACGTGAATTGACTGCTTTTACCGTTCCAGGTAGGAATCTTTGGCTTAACCAATGCGCCGGTCACCTGGCAACGTATTGTAGACCGTGTACTGGGTGTCGACTTGGAAAAGCATGTAATGGTGTACCTGGATGATATAATTATCATCTCCAGAACCTTTCCTGAACACCTTAAGATCCTAGGCCTTGTTTTTGATCGCCTCAAAGATGCAGGATTCGTAGTTACAGAGGAGAAATGTCACTTTTGTACGCCTGAGTTGAAGTACCATGATTACGTCGTAGATGCCAAAAATTTGAGACCTGATCCAGAGAGAGTACAGGCAATTGTAAATATAGCACCCCCACGAAACATCGTAGAAATTCGTCGTTTTATTGGCACTGCTTCTTGGTACAGGCGTTTTGTGCCGAACTTTTCAGCTATTATAGCCCCAATTACTCGGCTTACCAAGAAAAATATCAAATGGGAATGGACTCCTGAGTGCCATCAGTCCTTCAACTTGATTAAATAAGCTCTTATCACAGCTCCTGTGCTCACATGTCCAGATTTCAACCGCACATTTATCTTGCAGACTGATGCGTCATGTTTTGGCTTAGGGGCAGTTCTGACTCAGCAATTTGATGACGGAGAAAAGGTTATTTCCTATCTTTCACGTTCTCTCACCAAACAAGAGATGAAATTAACCGTCACAGAAAAAGAGTGCCTTGCCGTAATTTGGAGTGTGGAAAAGCTTCGTCACTATCTGGAGGGGGTACACTTTAAAGTTATAACAGATCACCATTCTTTGTTATGGCTTCATAACCTAAAAGATCCACAAGGACGCCTCGCTCGATGGGCTCTTCGTTTACAACCTTACGACCTTGAACTAATCCACCGTAAAGGCCGAGATCATGTCGTGCCAGATTTTCTTTCCAGGTCAGTGCCAGTGACTACTGATTCTGTCGCAGCTGTTGACGAATCACCGTCATCATTTTCTGACACCTCAGACAAATGGTACAAAGGCATGATGCAGAAGCTAGAAGAACGTCCTGATAAATATTCTTGCTGGCGAGTCGAGAATGGCAATCTCTTTAAATATGTGAAGACAAACAATCCTAATTTTCCTGACCATTCTACCCACTGGAAAATAGTAGTACCTAAGGATAAGCGAAAAGAGATATTTCTTCGATGCCATGACAATCCAGCAGCAGGGCACGTGGGTGTTTTTAAGACATTTTGGAAAGTCGCCGAGAGATATTATTGGCCGAAAATGAGATCCGACGTTGCTAGTTATGTCCGTGCTTGTAGAACTTGTGCTCAGAATAAAGTAGAGCAGAAACGTCCAGCAGGTTTAATGGGTAATCGCCCAGACATAAAGGAACCTTGGCAAGCCATCAGCCTAGACTATATAGGACCTTTACCTCGTTCTAAACAAGGTAACACTCATATTTTGGTGGTCACAGATTATTTTAGCAAGTACGTCGTCTTATTCCCGTGTCGATCGGCAACTGCAAAATCGTTGGTAAAGTGTGTCGAGGACGGCATCTTCTTGGTTTACGGAGCTCCTCAATTCTTAACGTGCGACAACGGAACTCAAATGAAATTCAAAGAATTTCAAGCCCTTTGCGATAAATATACAATTAGAATATTTTACACTGCTAATTACTAACCTAGAGCAGATCATACTGAACGCGTTAATAGAGTTATTAAAACGATGTTGCGTTCTTACGTTCAACAAAATAACCATCGCACTTGGGAAGATAATTTAACTGCTATCGGTTGCGCCATTCGCACTTCGCGACACGAAACTACGGGCTTCACCCCATACTGCGTTAATTTTGGCAGGGAACATAAGCTATTCGGTTCGGACTATGCTGAGGGTGTTCCTCGAGTAGAAACTGAGCGTCAAAATTACATTCGAGAACGAATAGAAGCCTTCAAACAATTATTTAGAAAAGTCCACACTAAAATCGAAGCTTCTCGTGTTAAAAATCGACATAACTATAATTTGCGCCGACGCCCAGTAAGCTTTGTCCCCGGTCAAGAAGTCTGGCGTAAGAATAAAAGTATATCCGATGCAGCGAAATATTATAGCGCAAAGTTGGCTCCGGAATTTGTAGGTCCGTTTAAGATCGTAGAAAAGACCGGCACGTGTACTTATGAACTTGAAGACGAACACGGTGTTAGTAAGGGCATTTGGCATGTACAAGACCTTAAACCGGTATATGCCGAAACTGCATTAGGTGGTCCGTAGGAGTGAATAAATTGTTAGGCAACTCAAAGTCATTATTTACTTTATTACATTCCGTTAATTTTACTGTCATTAATTTAATATTACGTTTTACGTGTCATTTTGCTTCAATTTACTTATCAATTTATTGATTTCTGAATTTATTAACTTTCGAGTCCATAGCTTCAATTTGGTTAATTACATTTAATTTTTTTCCTTCTTCTTTCGGTAATAATGGCTTTAGTGAGTTTTCCTTTATCGTTGCGTTAATTTCGACTTTTGGGCCCAGTTTAAATTCTTTTTTTTTTAATTTCCTTGCTCAGTCGTGAGCAATTTTTACGCCCTGCAGTATGGGCGTGATGGTGTCTGAATCCCTATGGGTGCGAACCTTGATGGATTTGGACACTATCGCTTAGAATAGTGCTGCACTGGGTTAACTAGGTGGGGTAGGAGTCCCCTGAGTGCCGTTTATGCCCTGCAGTATGGGCGTGATTGTGTCTGAATCCCTATGGGTGCGAACCTTGATGGATTTGGACGCTATCGCTTAGAATAGTGCTGCACTGGGTTAACTAGGTGGGGTAGGAGTCCCCTGAGTGCCGTGTATGCTCTGCAGTGTGGGCGTGATGGTGTTTGGATCCATCTGGGCGCGAGACTTGATGGATTTGGACACTGTCACTTAGAATAGCGCTGCACTGGGTTTACTAGG
The DNA here is from genome assembly GCA_963971165.1 of Philopedon plagiatum. Taxonomy (NCBI): domain Eukaryota; kingdom Metazoa; phylum Arthropoda; class Insecta; order Coleoptera; family Curculionidae; genus Philopedon; species Philopedon plagiatum. The sequence goes on along the minus strand of OZ020189.1, from coordinate 66,080,917 downwards.
TGGGGTAGGAGTCCCCTGAAAGCCGTGGCAAGGTAAGCCTTCAGCTGCCTTGCTTCTATTGTTTGTAGTAGGTAAGCCCTCAGCTGCCTTACTACTTTCACTTGCCAACACCGCCTTACGCCTCGTTATCTTCTATCTGTCATTACCTGATTTATCTTTACCTTATCGTCACTTGGTTTATTGTATAGTAACGTACTGTAGCTTACCTTTTTGCGTTTATCAGTCTCACGCAGACACCCATCTCGGCGCGAGACGTGATGGGGGTCGGTGTGTCACATGGTAATTTAAGTTTGATTACTTGGTTAGAAGGCGGTGATTAATTAATTTTGGACCTAATTTTCTTTATCGTTTTTTTTTGTTATCTGAATTCACTATTAAGGGTTTTTTTTTACTATAGACTAGGGCCAAAAGTCTTTATTTATTATCTTGATTGGACCTTTTTTTTATTACCTTGATTTGACGTATTTACCTTGATGAGACCTATTTACTTTGATTTGGCTTAATTTTCTCTACCTTGACTTGATTTTATTATTATTCCCTACTTGTGTCTGGAAATTTCGGTTATTTGAACTAGTATGTGTTTTTGCTCGAGTAAGACTTTGTCTTTCCTTTTTGGATTTAGAGTAGAAACACAATTTTCTTTCTCTTCTTTTGCTGATTTTGTGAAGTTGAGAATACCACTTATGGTGGGATTCACTGCTAGTTGTTGGCAAGTAACACAATTTTCTTTATCTCGATTTGCGAACCTTTAGTTTGATTTACTTGTTTCATTTACTTTTGGTTGATTACTTTTTTTATATTTTTGCGATAATTTACTTACCTTTGCGATAATTTGCTTTCCTTTGCGATAATTTTCTTACCTTTGCGTTAATTTACTTTCCTTTGCTTTTATTTGCTTACCTTTGCGTGATTTCGATTACCTTTGCGTTCATTCCGTTACCTTTTTTTTCATTCCTTGGTTTACTTACCTTATCGTGATTGGCCTTTGATTGGCTTTAATTTACTTTAATACCTTTGGTGTTTTATTTATTTGGATTTGTCTTAGGTCTAGGTTTTGGTAGGACTATAGGTCAGTCTCCGGCCATTTCAGTATTTACTGGTTTTGCGCCTAGATCCTTATTGATATATTTTGTCTATTCACCGTTTAGACAAGATAAAACTATCCCGATTTCGACTTTACCTTATTTTGGCTTTATCGATTTAGACATTTGTCCCTATCTCGTTTTACAGGCTGCACGGTGTTGGGTGCTACCGGATGTCGCTTCGACGCTCTTTGTTAGATCATGGATCCTTCGGAGAGCAGACCGACTGGAAGGGCTGTTCAAGGGGGGCGGAAGTCTGACCCCTGGGGTAACAGTTTGCCCATCGAACTTGTTGGGCGGGCCAGGGGAGGACCAAGCTACTTTGTTCGGCCTGAGCTCAAGTCGGCCTATTAGGTTGCGACAGGCCGGTGGCAGTGCCACCGCTCAGAACACCCTGATTAATTTTTTTGTTTTGTACAGGGACCGATGTGCTTCCCGTTTGGTACATCTATCCCTCTTTTCTTCTCATTTTACTTATGTTGTATTATATTTATCTTTTCCTTTTTAGTTGTCCACCCTTTGGTTGGTTTGACGCATGTCACTTGGTGATTTAATTCGGGACGATTCTACGGTGTGAGGCTAGTAAACGAGGTTCCCCACAATATTTTTGGGTGTAACGCAATGCTAGCTCCCTTATCAACTTAGGGTTTACGTTCCACACCGAATCTTCCTGGAGAAGGTCATTGGGTGACTGGTGGCAAAGGGACCAAAGATTGCTTCGAGTATTTAGTTATTTTAAGATTGAGTTATCAGTCTTGTTAGTTAGTATTAGTTATATGGTACTACCTTGGGTTCCCACGTATCTTCACTTATGTTTTTTTTATTGGCGCCAGCATAGAGCAGGTGATTTCTTTTCTTTTGTCAATTTTCTTGTATCTACAGAGAGCCTCTGATCCTTATCGTCGGTTAATTTTCGTTGGAAAATTTCCCTCCTTTCGTAGGAGAGGGGGAGTTGTGACAGGTCATTTTTGTCACCGAATTAGTTTTTGTTTTAATGCTTGATTTATTCACGAAGGCCTGTTTAGTTGTATTTTATGGTTTACCTTAATGAAATAGTGGTGTCTCTACACGTACACGGTTGACCTGCCCTGTTCCCCAGGCTAGTTTCTACGGTTTCTGTTCTGGCTAATTGCTGCTAGCTGTCCTCAGGTCAGATGTCCTTCGTTTGAAGCTTGTAGATTTAACATTTTTCTCTGTTGTTTATGCCCTGAATTTTCGCCTTGCTTAAAGTTCATCCTGTGTGTATAGACAAGTTTCCCTTAGCCTAATAAGCTAACATGTTTAAATAGTAAATTTTGAAGACCAACCTACCTTTTAGAAATCAGCTGGTTACATTCTCTGACAACATTGGGACACCCTTGATTTGTGGGTTATTGATCACATTGCCTGTACTGTGCTGGATTCCTGAATCTAGGGTTCACTATTAATTTAACTCCAACAATTTATTTTCTTTTTCTTTTCCAAGATCTTGTTTTGAATTTTGTAAACATTTAATAAATTGAGTTATATGTGGTTAGAATTTTTGGTTGAACTGACAGGCTGATACTGTCAGAGTCTTGCAGTGCTGCCAAACCGGAGGGGTAAAATTTGTACTGTATCGTTAAGCATTTTCGCGTGGGTTTGGCAGGCTTTCGTTGCTATTTTGTTCAGGCCACCGGCGTAAGTATAACTTTCTATATTTCCGTGATTTTATTGTTTCACGCCCAGGGTCTCTGTACAATAGTAGTGTCTTTGTTTGGTGGCGTGGCCACAGTTGGAGTAGTCAGTGCCGGGCGGAAAATCTTCGGAACCATCTTGGATATGTGTCTGTGGTGGGAGGAAGTGTCATATGATTCTTCCGACACGAGGCATAGGCGGGTCACTTCCACTCTGCCTTTCGACAGTTGTCTATGGTCCTTGTTTTAAAGCTTCAGTTTTTGAAGCCCAAGTAGTTTTTGGGTTAAAATCAGGGACTGTGTGTAAATTCTTACTGAATTTGTTTCTGCAAGACGCAGGATATTTTTGGGCGACTTCGTTCGATAATCGGGTAAGTTTGGATACGTTTTTTTTGTCTATGTGTAGATCCCACGTGCATGGCAAATTTTCAAGTCTAAGGGTGTTCTTTCTTTTACTTTTATCAGCCATCAACACCGGCCTGACGTTTTGGAAGCCGCTGGCAGCTGCCCCCGTTTTTGGTATTTTGTATGTAGAGAATTTGGAATTTCCATCCCTCTTTATCCTTGAAGAGGTAAGTCCTTGAAGTCTTTTTTTTTAGTCCCACGATTTTTTTTGATAATACTTATTAATCGTCAATTTAAGCCCATGAAATTATAATTTAAAATTTTAACGAACCATAATTATCGTTCTGCTTTACGGTACTATGTTTTAAGTAAGACTCTAGTTTTCTCGGGTGGTTCTTATTGCTACACCATATTTTGAGTTATAGTAGTCAAGCCTTCAATTTCTTAAATATTGATATCACTTTAACTAATTTGCAATTAACCTTTTGAGTCTTGATGGTTGTCTGTAAAGCTTGCTCGTACAATCTATAAGTTATGTTTAGGGCCTCTTTATACCAGCTTACGGGGCTGGGTTTATTTGAATTAAAATAGTCGGTCACCCGCGTAGAATGTAGATTGTTTTTATCAAGTTTTTTTTTCGATTTTATGCTGTCGCAAATCATTTGCAGGGGGTTGCTATCTATAGCGTCAAGTTTCAAACCGTAATTTATATAGATATAAAGGAATTGGTGGTACTGGTACTGTGTCACTATAATTTGTTATCGTAAACGCCAAGTTGACAAGCCTGTCATATGCCCCAGACTGAAAAATTAAAGTGTGAAGTAGTCAGTGTTTTTTTTTAAATATTAATTTGTTTGTTATTATTAAGGTTCGGTCGCCAGTTTGTCAAGAATACCACCAAATCCTTTATTTTCCTGTTTTTTTTTATAAGCTAAGACGTGTACGGGCTTGAGGCATTACGGGTTTTATTTCTAGGAAGCTGGAAAATTTAAATTTATTTTTGCATTTGTTTATAACGGGGGGTTATATAATATTTTTGTTTTCAGAGATTCATTAACCTATTATTTTATTTTAAATTTGTCATTTGACTATTATTTTGGTGCTCTTAGAATTATATATAGAATTATAGAATTATAGAATTATATATATATATATATATATATATATATATATATATATATATATATATATATATATATATATATATATAATATTAGGCTTGTACACTTTTTACACTTATTTATCATATCGCACTATGCTTGGATGGGACTTGAGGGTGATTATGTAGATGCTTTGTATATATCTATGCTTATACTTTTGGTATCTCGTATTATTCGCTTGTGATTTAAGCTTTGTGTCTTTATTTATTTATTTATTTATTTATTCATTTACGGTCATAAACACAAAAGTTACACACTAATTAAATTTAAATTTGTGATAGAGGTACATTAGCGGTATATTTTGCTTTTAATTTAACATTTGTGTTCTTATAAATGTACATAAGCGGTGTATTTCGGATTATTTCTATTTAAACGATTTCTCCATATATGCTTTGGTTTTCTTATGTTATCTTACATTGACTCGGATTTACTGAATTAGTGCTGAGCGCTTAGCTTTTAAGTCAAGCTACAGTAGGGTTTAAAGTTTTAATTATGTGCTTTTTTCTTTTGGCTTCGCTTAAGCTTTTCTTTTCCTTTAAGTCTTGCTTGAACATTTAAATCTTAAGTCAAGCTAAATGGGGCTTCACCTTTTAGTTATTTTGCAGGCTACGCTTAAGCCTTATTCTTTGTTTATACTTGTAATCTTCATGAACTCATAATTTAGTTATCAATTATTTTGCTTTTGTTGTACTTCTATTATTTTTATTGTTAATGTAAGATAACATAATACCGCATTAGTTAGTGATCCTGGAGTTTTTTGTAAATATTAACGTTCATCATTAAAGTATCAAGGAACTGTACAATTTTACTTAGTTATCAATGTCCTTGAGTAATAATTTCTTTTGTTTATTAAAGTAACTTTTTAATATTATCCTAAGCTTGTTTAAATCTTGCAGTCTGGTTTACTTCTTTCAGTGGTAACTTTTTTTTTACTCAAAGTAACTTCATATTTTGGTTTTGTAACTCAACTTAAATTTTTGCGGATTAGTTCCAGTAAATTATTTCCCCAAATATTAACCTTTTTTTTATTAACGTAACTTTTTAATCATATCTTAAGCTTGTTTAAATTTTGCAAATAATTACTTTCTCTTTTATTAGTGGTTTTTTATATTGACGTAGCTTCTTATTTTTGAATATTTCTCTACTTATCTAAATTTTTCGATTCTGTTCAAGCCAATGACTCTCCTTTAATATTAAATTAATTAATTGATAAGGATTTAATTAAATTTCGGCGCTTTAGTTCCAGTAAATTGTTTCATTCCAAATTTTACCTTTTTCTATTAACGTAACTTTTGTTTTTAATTATTAACGTAACTTCAAATATATTTTTTTTTATTGATTACATTTGAATTACTGTAATTACTGGGAATTGTTTTATTCCTAGGGTCTTCCGTGGGGGCTACAAAGCATCCCAATATTTATTTCTCCTGTGGGAGCTAGGAGTCATCCTACTCTTCCCTTCGGTGGGTGCTAAGGAGCCAGCTTATTTTTTATGTTTCTGAGGACAGACTTCCTCAAGATTTTATATTTTTTTTTGTAATTGATTTAATTATTTTGCGGGGCAGAATCGCCCAACCCTATTTGTACCAACATTTCGTATAATTTAATTTATTTATTTTGGCGGGGCAAAATCGCCCGACCATATTTGTACCAACCACTTTGTATTTTTTTTTTCATTTTTTTTGTACAAATATATGTATATAGGGTAAACTTATTAAGTTGTTTTTTTTTATCCAGCTCACTGCGCCATATGTTTTTTCATTTTCTATGGTGAATAGCAGGTTTGTTGTGTGAGAAGCAGGTCCCTAGACCAACTAGGCGACTTCCAGTTTGCGTCGGTGTAAAAAACTGGTGGCGTCCAATAGAACCTACCCCGCCTAACTGAGCTGAGGGCTAATTTGCAACGCGCTCTACTACACCTGCTTCCCTCAGAACACCCTGTTGTTCCTGTGTTTTTCTCTAGAGTACCTTTAAGAGTTATTTTAATGTTTTCAAGTTAAGCGGTAAGTACTTGGTCAACGATACTCATCATAGTATCTTTGACGGTTTTTAATCAAACACTTTTTATTGAACAAAGTGCGTCGCAGTAAACAAACACGAATTGTTCTAAATCGACGCCTACCACCCGATCAATCAATCTTTGCCATACGGCGGGGGCATTAGTTAAACGGAACGGCATCCTCGTAAATTGGAAGAGTCCACGTGACGGCACAGTAAACGCAGTGAGAGGTCTAGAACCCTTTGCAAAGGGTATTTGCCAATAAGCAGACTTTATGTCGAGTGTACTAAGATATTTTGCGTCGCGTAATTTATCTAACGTAGCTGACATGTAAGGAATGGGATATGCGTCGGGAATCGTAGCTTTATTAACAGCGCGGTAATCTACGCAAAAACGCCAGCCACCAGGCTTTTTCTTAACCATAACTATTGGCGAAGACTAGGGAGACTCAGATGGTTCCACAATCCCATCCGCTAACATTTGCTCTAAATCCTTGTTGACTTCTTTTTGCAAAGCATAAGATAAGGGATAGTATCTCTGTTTTATTGGGGTAGAATCAGTTTTGATCTCCATTTCCACTAACGTCGTACATCCAAGCTTATTACCCATAGATGAAAAAGTATTTTCTACAAGGTTGTCAAGGATTTGTCGCTGCTCAGATGTAAGATTGTCACGGGAATGGATAGCAAAAATATGTGGATTCTGATCTAAATCTGATCGAAAGGACCACTCGCCACTGTACCAGTTAGGTACTATTTTCATTTGACTCCAAAAGTCAATCCCTAAAATGAGCGTGTGCGGTAAAGAAGGAACAACCAAGGTATCTAAGAGAACTATTTTATCTTGAAGTTGAAATGGTAACTTGATGGAGCCAATACTCTGACAAGCTTGGCAATTAGCAACCGTACAAGTTGATATTACAGATGAATCCAAACGACAGACTGTTTTTAGAATATCCCAGCCATGAGAACCAATAATGGTTCGCGAGGAACCACTGTCGAGCAAACCTAAAAGCTCTTTACCATATATGTGAATTCTTAAATATGGTCTCTTGTCATCCTTAGCATGCCCCAATATGTAATTTAAAATAATCTGGTTTGAATCGACCTTGAAAGTTTCTTTAGGTGGGAAGAACGGTTGGCCTGTTACTGTCTTCCCAGATTTACGTTTTTTGCATACGAAGGGCAACCTTTGGAGGTAACGTCACTCTTACCACACCTATAACAGAACTTTCGACGTGGTTGGGAACACTGGCGGAATTGATGGCCTTGTTCTTGACAATTCCAGCATGAGGTCGGATTCGAGGGGACATTGAGGACTGCTACTTCAGAAGTATTAGGAGTCTGACCAATGACAGTAGGGGCTTCAATGGGAGCGACATGATTAGGTGGCTTACGATAAGCCAAGGCAGGCTCCAACATTTGACGATAATTCGTCGAAAGGGGGACAAATCGCTGAATTCGGGATTATGTCTCCTCAATCGCTCGACTTAATCTAACGAGAGCCTGTAAAGTATCAATATTATGAGTCGATAGCCTACTCTGAATATACGGCAGTAAGTTGCGCAGTATCATCTGTAACCGAGTAGCTTCTGAAGGCAATACCGGAAGTTTGCGGAAGAGATTCTCCATAGAGACAACAAAACTAATCACGCGCTCTTGAGCGCCTTGTGTACGACGACGAATCTCATCCCATAACGCAAACTCGTAATCATAAGGTTGGAATGTACCTCTCAGATGTTGAACGAGATCATCCCAATCTACAAAATGACAAGTACGGTACCATAGAAGAGCATCACCGGAAAGAAGTTCAGGCGCAGAACGAAACAGCTGTTCTTTCGTTGCACCACGTGACACACGAAGCTCCTCTATACGTCCTAAAAAGTCATTAACTCTACTTTGTCCATTAAACCTAACATTCCATTTATCTATATCTAAAAATCTAGAACTAAAATTACTAACACGAGATTCTTCGGGACGAAACCCGTTTAAGGGAGAAAACTGGAAATTATCCAATCGATCGGCAAGCTCAACAAATGGATCAGAATAGCCCAACGGCTCATCCTGTCGGGTGGAGTTAATATTCGCCAATCGAGACACATTTTGCGATTCATCCGCAAAATGTACTTGTGAGCCTCGTCTCATAGACGAAGAAGCAGGGATCACGGTAGGACGAATAATCCTATTAGGGGCTTCACGGACGGGTCTACTCAACGAGTAACCAACGGGGACAGAATTGTCTTGAGTTGACACGGGAACTTGATAATCTTCCAAGGTATTCGCACGTTCCAAAAACGTTGAATGTGTTGGATTTACACGAGTACCTCGAGAAGAAATCTGAGCAATCAAATTCTGTTCAGATAAGTAAGATCGAACTGTCTGACTCGACGAGTTCAACCGGTGGTCTTCCACAGACGAAGGGGGTAATTGAGCTTGATCCAAGTAACGATTCTGATGGGAGAGGGGTGCAGAAACTGGAAAATTAGAGTGTCCTTGAGGACCTACTACATGTCTTACAGCAGGTTGAACAGGTTGTGGTCTATTGACAGCATCTAGATTAAGGGGTTGGTTTTGCAACATCTGTCGCTCACAGATGGGTTCCCTAGAGGAATCTGACAGGTCGATGACTTCCTCATCGATGTCAATCAGGTCATGTGAAACCTGTACCTGTCTCTGTGGTGTGATAGCGGCAGGTAAGAGTCTGTTTATTTCCGGTTCATTCTCGGTGTCTAAAATAGAAGTGTTTACCACACGGGAAGTAACCGCATTTGTGTTATGTGCTATTGCACTTGGTTGGCCCGACCGCGTTAACGCTTGATCATCGTTTGAAGTAGAGGGTATACCCTCCAAAACCGAATGTAGATCACCCATCAGCTGTTCACATTTCTCTGTTAACTCGTTTTTGTGATTTATGCCCGATTGTTCCGAAACTTGAACGCGATGAAGACGGTTTTCAACATGCAGTAAGAAAGTACAAATTCTTTTAAACTCACTGTCTTTGTTACCTAAATCAAAATTAAGTATGTCGCGCTCTAAAAGAAATAGTTTGGCTCTGCAAACGCAAAGGTCGGTCTCAGCATCGTAACATGATGTTCTTGGTCGCGAAATACGTCCGTCGCGCTCCGCTCGCATAACTTCCCTCAATAATGCACGCTTCTGCGGAACCGAACCAGTTACTGGTAAACCACGAATTGCCAACTCATATTTAATCTCATCGGCACCCAAAAGATTAATTTCCATTTTGCCTGAATCTCGCAAAAATAAATCTAGAAAAATACTACTAAACTTACTAGAGTTAAATAACTTGGATTGTAAACTTTGTTTTTAAAAACGTTTTATTTACTAAAATATAAGTTTTAACAATTGTAGAAATGTGACAACTTAAAATGACTGCGTACAGCACGAAAATCAATTAAGAAGTAAAATAAAGATTTTTACAAAGGGGTATATATACTAAAACTAAGATAAGCAAATGGCGTCATTAAGGGTTGATAAGACAGTTTCTGAGTCACATAACTCCTCCTTCCTTAAGTTCGGAAAATGCAGGTTCACGAATTTTCTGAGATTTTTCTTTGGTCTGTTGTGGGGTTGTATTTTTCTTAATGAAGGTCTTCCTAAATTTCCATACAGTGGCAGCTATAATTACCACTATAAGTCCACTAATCAATGTAGTGAAAATTATTCCTTGATTTCGGGATGTCGACAAATTGTGCAAATTAATTAATTTAAAGTTGTTTATTGCAGTTTGTGCGTTTTTTATTTGGTCATAATTAATTTGTTGTAGTTCCAAATGCTGCGTTTCTTTGTCACTCTGATTCGGCAATTGTATTTCAGGAATATCTAAGGCATACTGAAGATTTGTTTTTCTGTACTTTTCATAAAGTTTTCCTTTAATTTCCAATGGGCAACTGGAAAGTTCAATTATACTGGGTTTATTAATTTTTATAAGGTTGCGGCGACAACTTGTTTTGACTAGGATTTCGCCAGCCGGGATTACCAGGATTTCTTCACCGTGTATCTGTTCGACGCTTGTTTGTTTGTAGTGGATACTGATGAATGGACACTCATTTACTGCAGTTAACAGAAGCTTTGATATACAGGACTTTTCAATAATTAATTTCTCCTGTTGGCAAATAAAGATGTCGTTTATCCTTGGACATGATTCTTGTAGGGACCATTGGGTACTTTCAGTAAGTAATATATAGGGATTAGGTAAGAGAATTGTTTGGTTTAGGATAGGTACAGGATATATTTTATACAACATAAATTGTTTTGGGAGAATAATTGGTATGTGTACCGAAAATAATATAATATTATTTTTTATAATTACTTGTGCACTTAAAAATTGATAATAACTAATTTGTTCATTAAGTTCAATAATATTATTTTTACCGTATAATTTTTGAGCTTTGCTTATCAACTCATTAACTTGTTTAGGATTTAAAATGGAATTATGCATAATATTTGTTTTGGCGAAAGAGATTGCATTTTCAATATTATCTATAAAATATTTGACTAAACCTAATTGATTTATAATGTTGTCTATAAGAAGAGACAAGTATAAAGAATGAGAAATATTTAATGTTTGTCTTTGTAATGACTCTAATTTGTTTAACAAAATGTTTTGATTGTTACTGATTGTTGTTATTTACAAAGTATATGCATTAATGGCGTCTGTTAAGATTGTTTGTTTGTTCTTAAGTTCATCTTGTAATGTTCGCTGGTTTTGTGAAATCGTATTTATATATGAATCATAACGTTTTTCGTCATCAGAGTCTAAATTACCAAATAACCATTTATTAATTTTACCTATTACATTAATTAATCCTCTTTTCTTGCGATTATCATTTTTATGAAATATATAAGTATTTTGTTTTACTAATTCTAAAAGGCTAAAAGTATGATTTAACTTAGTTCTTATCATATACATAAAATTTTCATTTGTATAATTATTTAAAGTTAAATTTATTTTCTGCAATAAAGCATAGGATTGTCTTAAACCTAATTTGATTTTTGACATACATCGCAGAGATTAACATATGTTTTTACGTCGTTTTCTAAATTTGGCCAATAAAATACCTTTTTAAGGGAAGCAATATTTTCTGTAATTCCTCGGTGGTGAGTTTTTGTTTCATGATAAAATTTGATTTTTTCTTGTTGCATGTCAAGCTCAGTGACGTCTTCTAAAAGTATGTTGGAAATGTAAAGCGTAAAGGCTCCATTTTTAAAATATTTTTGGAATATTTGAAGGATTATGGGTTCTAAACTTTTATTTTTGAAATGCAAACAATATGTGTTTTTTGGTATAAAATACTCTTTTATGATATGGCAAATATTTTCTTCCGTAGGATCATTCGGTAAAAATATATAAACTTTTTGTTTATCGAAAATCTTTTCTTTTTGAATTCTTATTTTATTGTTATTGGAATACCTAAATATAATTTGATTTTTATATATATTTAAAGGCTTTTTTACATAAGGGGCACCTATTATGGGGTCTTCTACACTAGAGTGTTGTGTTTCTAGATCAACTGATTCATTAGTCTTATTTTTTGTCGGGTTATCTTTTCGTAATTTATCAGGGTTATCATTATTTGCGGGTGTAATTACTTCCGATATTATGTTTATTTTTGGGGTTTCTAAAGGTAATGAAGGGTTCAAACTGTTTAAAATTTCTTCTAATTCATTATTGAATAAAGAAGGTAATTCGTTTGAGTCATAATTTGGAAATAAGGATAGACTGTCATCGTTCTCATTTTCTATGGCATGTATTTGAATGCGAGAAAGGGCATCAGCATTAGTGTTATTTTTGCCTTTTTTATAAATTATTTCGTAATCAAATTCCTCTAACTTGAGCCGCCAACGGACTAGTTTGGAATTAGGCTCTTTTATTGAAAATAACCATTGTAGTGGTTTATGATCCGAAATTATTTTAAATTTTGTACCAAAAAGATAAGGCCTAAAGTACTTTGTTGCCCAGACGATGGCTAAAAGTTCTTTTTCTATCGTACTGTAATTTATTTCTGCCGGATTTAATGTACGCGAAGCATAGGAAATTGGCAAGTCTTTACCGATTGGTCCTTGCGATAAAATTGCTCCTATTGCATAATTTGATGCATCAGTCGTAAGGTTAAATGGCTTCAAAAAATCGGGATGTTGTAGTATAGGGTCGTTAGTTAAAATATTTTTACAAGTTTCAAAGCAATGTATAAATTCTTGAGTATGTTCGATTTTCACATTTTTTTTTAAACATTTTGTCATTGGCTTGGTTAATTGAGCAAAATTTTTTATAAACTTCCTATAATATCCAATAAGTCCTAAAAATGATTTTATTTCTTTTGGTGACTTAGGGATGGGAAATTTTTTTATAGCTTCGATTTTTTTTTGATTGGGTTTTATTCCTTCAGTGGTTATAACGTGTCCTAAAAATTCGACTGTTTTGCATAAAAATTCAGATTTATCTAACTGTATTTTTAAGTTATGTTCCTTAAGTTTTTTAAATACTTGTTTTAAATTAGAGATATGTTCTTGTAGTGATGTAGAATAAATTATTATGTCATCCATATAGACGAGACATATTTTTCCTTGCAGATCTTTTAAAACGTTGTCCATAACACGTTGGAATGTGGCAGGGGCGTTTTATAGACCGAAAGGCATACGGACGTATTCATAATGTCCATTTTCGACATTAAATGCGGTTTTGGGTATAGAGTCAGGGTGAACTTCAATTTGGTGAAAACCTGATGCTAGATCTAAAGTTGTGAAATACTGACTTCTTCCTAATTTATCTAAGATATCAGAGATTATAGGCAACGGATACCTATCATCAATAGTTTTTTGATTAAGTTTTCTATAATCGGTTACGATCCTCCATTTTTGTTTACCAGAGGCGTCCATTTTTTTTTTGGGACTATCCAAACAGGGGATGACCAGGGGCTACATGAGGGTCTAATTATTCCGTCTTCTAACATTTGCGAAATTTGTCTTTGGACTTCTTGTTTATGAATATACGGGTATCTGTATGTTTTTGTATGTACGGGAATGTCATCTATAGTTTTTATTTCGTGTTTAACTTGACTAGTGAATGTTAGTTTGTCATTAGGTCTATGCAAAATTTCAGGAAATTGTAAAATTAATCGTTTTAATTCCGTTTTTTCCTCCGGATTAAGATGTTGAGATCTTATTAAAGAGAAATCGTTGTTTTTTGAAGTATGTTCAATATTTCTTTCATTGTCAATAAAATAACATTCGGATTTGTTAAATTGTGATTTGATGCAATTATTGCTATTTTTTGGAATGTCCATTATTTGTTCTATATTAAATATTTCAAAATTTTCAGAATAAAAAGGTTGAGCTTTTTGCCTTATAGATGTTGGGTCAAAATGAATCATTATTGTTTTGTCTGTCAAATTCCTAATCTCTAATGGGATCATATTGTTTTTAACCAGTAGTATGCTAGGTAATACTTCGATTATTTTGTTATTTATATGGGGCATTAGAATTTCAGAATTATCTTTTAAATCAGTAACGATTTGTTTTAGGATAATAGAATTAGGTGGGATTTCTACTTTTTGTAAGTTAAAGTCATTGCGATAAAATAAGGGTATTTGACATTCATTGTTTACCAAACATTGATTAGTAAGATCGATATTTAGGCCTAATTTTCTTAAATCGCGTAGTCCTAATATACCGTCAAAGAAGTCATGAAAATTGTATAATATAAATTCAAATTCTTGGTTTACATTATATTCCTCTAATAAGGGTATTTTAGCTTTTGTTTTTGTCTTTGTATTTCCTACCCAAGTTACTAAAGTATGATCATCACAATTAAAAATTAAATCTGGAAAATATTGTTCAGCAATAATGGGCCTTAAAATAGAAGTATGACTTCCGGCGTCTATTAATAATTTAATAGGCGGATTTGATATTTCTATGTAAGGTAAGGAGTTTACTTGAAAACTATTTAAGCTAAGGGCTGATTGTTTTCCGAGGCTCGTATCCGAAAATTTTCGTTATTTGGGAAATCGGTATTTTGATTTTCCAAACTTTCATTTTCGTACAAGTATTCCGGTTCGTTAGATTCGTGTTCGTGATATTGGTTATACGAATCGTATGCATTAACGGGATATTCATTATGCAAATTTTGATAAGTAGTTTCATAACCTTCGTTTTGGCTATATACGGGGTATGCAGAATTTCCGTCATCTAAGTTTGTAACTTCGGTAAATACTAAAGGATTCATGTGTGGGTTAATTAAAAATGGGTTTTTTCTCTGGTTAATATTTCTCGACTGCAAAGAAGATATTCTACTTGTAGTAGACATTGGTACTGGCTTTTCTGTAGGTTTATGGGAATTTTCTTTCGAAAAAACATTTGGAGGTTTTCGAAAAACTTGTTTATTAGTTGGGAAATGGTGATTAACAGGTCTTGGCTGAATGTTTATGGGTTGACTGGGAAAGCTAGGTCTTCCCGAAAAATGTGGATTTGGCATATTAAAATTAGCCTGATAATTATTGTGATTGGGCAAAAATTGATTATGTTGAGTTTGCCTAGGTAGATATAGAGTATGTGGGATTTCTTGGTTAAATCTATAGTTAGGTGGTTGATAAGTAATTTTTGGTTTTACAACAGGAAGTGGGGGTCGATTTATGTTTAACCTGGAATTAATCTGTTGTTCTATGAGAGAATGATTAAAAACAAGGGCACTTGCTTCTTCTATGGTTTTTGGGTTATGAATCATTAAAATAGTTCGAAGTTCGCTAGAAACATTTGCTATAAGTATAGTTATGGCTGTTGATTCCGCTTGAGCAATAAGCGCTGTTTTAGTGGCTTGTGCTAAGGATATGTCTGCGTGTGTTTTAATAGAAATACGAGAAAGCAAAATTTTAATTCTATCTATAAATTCTAAAGGTGATTCATTCCTATTTCTATTTAAAAATGTTAATTGTTGCGAAAGGACGTGTCTGTTTGTTTTGTCTCCGAATTTTAATCTTAAAGCGTTTTTTATATCTGTCCAGTTTTTTAAGTCAGGTCTGCATAAAAGAAAATCTCCTGCTTCGTCAACTATTTTAGAAGTTATAGCGGCTAAGACAAATTCTTTTAAACTTTCGTCTGCAGTACTTAATGCATATCTATTATAAAAAATATCTACACTATTTATGAAAGATTCTAAATGTTCACTGCGACCGGAAAATGGTCTTAATGTGTGTGCAATTTCTTTTGCTGCTGATATGGTAGACATTTTACTATTATTTTCTATACTAGAATTTTCACTAATAATACTTAAATTTGAAAGTGTTTCAACTAATGAGTCGATATGTGACATTCAAAAATTACTTTTGTAAGCAAATTTACCTACTTATGAAATAATAATAAATTTTGCACTAGTAAAAGTTAAGAGGTACACATACGAATTTTACAAAATAAAAAAGGGGTGGAAAAGGAAATATCACTTACAGTAGTTTTTTTTTCTGCTGCAACTATGAACTTCCCTACCAGTGCAGTGGGATGCAGATGGCTCAGATCTCAGCAAACAGTTGAAACTGATGACTTATACTTGGCTTCAGGAACGGGAAATGCGTTGATTTTCATCTTTCCAAACACAGGTACAGGCCTTCTAAGATCCTACCGACTGCGCCAGTTAAATAACTTGGATTGTAAACTTTGTTTTTAAAAACGTTTTATTTACTAAAATACAAGTTTTAACAATTGTAGAAATGTGACAACTTAAAATGACTGCGTACAGCACGAAAATCAATTAAGAAGTAAAATAAAGATTTTTACAAAGGGGTATATATACTAAAACTAAGATAAGCAAATGGCGTCATTAAGGGTTGATAAGACAGTTTCTGAGTCACATAACTCTAGGGACGTAAGTAAAGTTTAACACTAATATTAATAGCTTACTACTTAAGCTAACCGAAACTGATCATATATGTACATATACTTAGAATATAATCCTAATAATTAGGATCTAGGTGTGTCGCAAAGTGACACACAAACCCGACCCCTACAAAAAATTGAAGAAAAAAAAATCTTAAAGGGAGTAACTCACTAAAAAATAATAAAAAATGTGGTACCGCCAAATAAACTCAAAATAAGGTGCTTTACACCTGTACTAAATACTGCAACACTGCAAGAGAAAAAAAATTCAAAACTAATCCTATACCAATAGGAAATAATGGGTAATACTTTACTTAAAAGTCTTAAAAAACCGCAAAAACATCCCAGAGATGCACAAATCCTATAACACCACCATAAAATTTTTATCAGGTAGTAGCTTTTTTAAAATATAGCTACTTATTGATCAGACTTAAGTTTTTGTTTTACTTGAATAACAAAAAAATGTTAAATTCCACCACAATGTGCTAATTATAAATAAAAAGATCACCTATTTAAACCCGTTGAAAGGCGCCATTTTGTAATAATATTTAACGCTAATGGGTAATATAGAAATACCAATAATAACTTAAAGGAAAAAGAACAACTTAGTCATCTTAACGTTAACCAAAAAGGTGTCTTTGTAAAGTTAACTAAAAGTTACGGATAAGATGCCTTGATGTTCGGAGCCGAGCAAGAGTTGCACTGTTTTATTGTCCAAGTTGTCTAGTCTCTACCTTTTAGGCGAACGACGGCTAGCTCATGCCGAGAGTGGTGTGGGTAAAGTCAAACAAAACAAAAGCGTCACCTGTTTTGTGCCACGGTAAGGCAGAGACTGATCTTCGAAAGAAAACAGGAACTAAAAGTGTGACCCAATAAAACAGCTTGCTCTAAAGGTTATTAATTTAATATTTAATGTGAGGACCATATCCCTAATAGAATATCACTGTTAATTCTTAAATCAACATGAACAGGTGTAATTATGTACATGTGTTACAGCTGTTACGCAAAACAATTAAAAAGTATCCAACTCAATATCCTTGAGAAAATATGATATTAGTTCTTAGAATTAAACTGAAAAGTTATGGTTGTAATGTAAAGAAGAAACAAATATTTAAAACCTAACAAATCCAGTATCCACACTTATCGTGGATTGTTATCGATCTATTTACCCATCTCTACTGATTTTGACAGTACTTTCGAAAGTGAAGAAAAGTTAAGATAGGTTAGATTTTAATGATTGTAAATGATGAATGTGGAGATCATTTTATTCTAGTTTGTGTTTGTTTCAAATTAATTGTTAAGAATATCGTGGTGCCAATATCAGTGACGGATACGGTTAATCATTATGCACAATAATAGTCTGATAATTAAACCAGTGCACGTGGACGCGAGTAATAAGGCCTTGTTACTGAGTGTTGTGCATTACAAATTAACGTTTATAGTACCTACTACCTAATATAATAAACATTTCACAATAAAATTAGCACAAAGTTGGTCGATGGTGTCTTATTTAACAGTCTATAGTTCAGCTAGTGGAGGCCTGTAGCCTCGAGTGATGTGATATAACAATCGTTCTACTAGGACGTCACAAACATATCAAACCTGACATTTATGATGGTGTAGAGGTTGTGGTGCTCCCAGTACACAAGCAGCAAGATGTACGGTGAAGCTTGAACGGTGTCACCAGGGCAAGCACACTCTGGGAATATCAGGACGATGGTCTCCTGCCCTGATGTAGAAGCTCCAAGGCAGAACCGTAAGGGCAGACAGACAACAAAGTGACAAAGGAATAAAGAGAACTGGGAAAATTAGGCCTGAAACAGAACCGAGCTTCAGGACGTGACCTTCAGGCATAAAATAAGGTAGGTAGATTTTAATATATATCGGTGGTATTTACAGAATAACTCTAAGGGCTATCTTCAGAAGTCACACAAGACAAACTAGATATTTAAAGTCGAGACTTACCCTAGATGGCATGTGGCCTTGTCGATGAGTCGATGATCAAAAAAACGAACTTTGGGATTTTTCCCATAAAACTGTAATAAATCAATTTTAACTAATTGTATGGCGTAATAAGGTTTATTACCGCCAAAATTACAACTTTGGGTACCAAAAATTCACAAGATATCCGCAAAAATGCTGTTGGACTCCTGGAATGCACGCTGCAAAAAGGCTAGTCCAAAAAAACACCACTTTGACGTCATGAAAAACGGCGCAGGTTTCCATCTGTCAAAGTCTTAGGGACTTTTAAATCTAAGCAGTGTGACCTCTGACAACTTGACATTTTAAAACAATAACAAATTTATTTTTAATTATTTTTATTTGAACCCCCAAAATTTAAGACTGAATGCATTCAAAGCCTTAGATATGCCCACCGCATCTCCTACTAAGGTTCTGGTGTCAGTAGCAGATGTTTACCTTACTTAACCTCGTATCTTTTAGGTCTCGATTCTGAACAGAGAAGAACCAAGATAGGGCCTAGAACGAATTACTAAAAAGAGATGAAGTCGGATACAAATACTGTCAAATACCTAACAAAGCACTAATAAATGCTGAAATAGCAGGTGAGCTTTTAACCATTACAATAATTTATTAGCGGGTCTACCAGATCTTATTACTCTTACACGAATAGCACAAGCTAATAATTATGATATACTTTTAGGATGGCCGGGACTATACACAGCTTGAGAAAGACCTTGACGAATAAGGCGAACTAGAATTAAGTATACTTATACCTACATTGTACCTATTAAGACTTAAATAAAGGCATCTATAAAACCAGAAACCAAGCTCTATTCCCTTAGTATTAATCGAAGATCTGGTAA
This sequence comes from Philopedon plagiatum, assembly GCA_963971165.1. Classification (NCBI taxonomy): domain Eukaryota; kingdom Metazoa; phylum Arthropoda; class Insecta; order Coleoptera; family Curculionidae; genus Philopedon; species Philopedon plagiatum. Next base: position 66,061,970 of record OZ020189.1, on the reverse strand, counting down.
GTTTTTAACTTATATATGTACAGTATTTTACAGCAAAATAGACCCGTAACAGACGTTAACCGGACAACAACAACCGGGTGTTAACCGCTCAACCGTTCAACCACTCAACAGTTAAAAACAGCTAAAAAACAGACCCTGTTCTGGAAAAACAGCTAATAAACAGCTAAAAACAGCTAAAAACAGCTAAAAAAACAGACCCTGTTCTGGAAAAACAGCTAAAAAACAGACCCTGTTCTGGAAAAACAGCTAATAAACAGCTAAAAATACCTAGAAAACAGATCCTGTTCTGGAAAACAGCTAAAAAACAGACCCTGTTATGGAAAAACAGCTAAAAAACAGACCCTGTTCGGGAAAAAGAGCTAATAAACAGACCCTGTTTCTGGAAACCACTTAAACGTCTAACTGCTCAACCGCTCAACCGCTCAACCACTCACTTGTGATATACTAAAATAGAAAGTTAACAGCTTCTGTTTTTTAATAGGCGTTTGACTGGTGGTTGATTGGGGGTTGATGGATGACTGACTGGTAGGGAACCGCTCGAAGTTGCGTATTTAAAGCTCAACACACGTCTTTTGTACGAAGAAAACTTAATCGAAATAATTCGTTTAATGTTTAACATCTTACTTAGAACAACAGTATGGCATTGTAACATTGAGATCAATGAACCGTTGATAGTTTTAGATTTTTAATAAAGAGACATATTTAAACCGCCTATAGTAACTCGAGAAGTGAAACCTCCTGTAAAATTTTTCTCCACGATGTTGCTGTTTTTAGTTATTCTCCTGTAAATGTCTATCAATGATTGACTAGTGATTGTAGCGTCTCCAAGAGCCCTCGTATGGGTTAGTCGATGAAAGTCTGTACATGGCTTTGATCTCCGTGTGGTCTAGGTTGTCAAACATCACCAAGGAGATCCCAGCACGTTCGAAGAGGTCCTAGGTTCGAATCCTGTGCTAGTCAGGATCCTAGGTTCGAATCCTGTGCTATCCAGGACTTCTATTTTCAATAACATTATTTTTCAGTTTGCGTCAGAGTCATCTGTCTGGCTCAAGCAAGGCCTTAACTACTTATACCTTCGGGCAAATATATTAATTATTATTAAATAATTTTAATTTAATTTTAGGGAAATGAATTGATTCGGATCGTTTTAAAGTATTTCCAGGAAATCGTAAATTTTTTATTCCTTTGTGTGGTTGTTTATATGTTGGTATGTATACAGAATGCCATTGTATGCGGAAATATATTTGCCATTAGTACGAATATAATTAATTCGGATTTGAAGTAGATCGACTATATTCCTATTTAAACGTGTGGGTGTTAGTGTGGATGTATACAGGGTGTCCAAAAAGTCTTGGTATGGGCAAATACTTCTATTAGTACTTAGATAGAATTTATTAGGTCGGATTTCACGCAAATCGAATATATTTGTATTAATATGTGTTTATGTTTTTATATATGTATACAGGGTGTCCGAATATTGTTTTCGTTGGCAAAATAGTTTCTACGTGTAGGTGTTTGTATGTATGTAGTGATACGGTTACGAAGAGCGGTCTATTCTGCATCATCAGTCCGAAGGAGTGTGATATCTTCCTTAATACATGGCCTGGAAACACGAAATTTTCAGGGCATGACAATGATGATATTATCGACCTTATAGAGCCCCCACGGGGGGCGATTACGCGGTCTATCCAATCTAGCTATAGACCGCGAAAGCGGTCTATATACCCCTTCCCCCCCCCCCCCCCCCCCCATCAGTTGACGTTGGTCCGTATGTTGTCGCAGACTTGGACATTTTCATATTTTAAATTTTTTTCTCGAAAATGGTTAGTGCAGGAGCGACCTGGGTTAATAGAGGGATAGGGCGTCTAGCTTCGATAAAAAATTCTGTTATACAGAGTGTCGCGTTTCGGAGTTATTAAAAGTCAAATTCGAAATTTCCGCGAATTCGTATGGGATCGATTACAGGTCGCAAAACTTAATTAAATCGATTTAAATTTTCGGAAGTCGTAGAGGACCGGGAGCTTCAGAACCCTATTGAAACTGGCGATATTCGGAAAATGGGAAGTCATACTTTTGAATTTCTAATGCCGAAAAAGTCACTTGCAGACCCATATTAAGTTCTACATTGCTCGAAAACGAAACGTCGGCGTCGGACAGAAAAACGGTGTGACACGTCAAACTTTAAAATCTCAAATACTTTCTTTTTGCGATATATTTACCTATACCTAACACGACAGGAGATTGGAAAAATGAGGGAAAAACTGAAAATTACGATTTTTGATGAAAATTTTTGACGGTTTTTAATTTTTTTCGGGGTCAAAATGGATCCAAATCAAAATGCCATATACCTGGTCGGAAAGAGGTCGCCGAAACACGTAATCTTCATATTTTTTGGTTTCTTCATTTTTTATAGGAACAGAGCAATCGACGACTAAGACTTCAAGCAAATCGAATATATTTGTATTAATATGTGTTTATGTTTGTACGTGTGTATACAGGGTGTCCGAAAATCTTAGTATTTGCAAAAATACGTGTCTGGGGAGCGGACGACCTTGAAAAATAGTTTCCACGTGTATGTGTTTGTATGTATGTAGCGATACGGTTACGCAGAGCGGTCTATTCTGCATCATCGTCCTAAGGAGTGTGATATCTTCCTTAATACCTGCTCTAGGAACACAAAATTTTCAGGGCATGACAATGATGAAATTATCGACCTCATAGATCCCCCTCGGGGGGCGATTAGGCGGTCAATCCAATCTAGTTATAGAGCGCCTTTCAGTCGCTCTATATACCGCCCCGTCAGTGAGAAAAATGTTCGGCCGTTGTCCAATTAGGTTTTTCGACAATCTCAATTTTTTTTCTCCGAGATGGTTGCAGGTGGAACGTTCAAATTTTCTGAGTTAATAGAGGGATAGTGCATCTAGCTTCGATAAACAAATTCAGTTATACAGGGTGTTCAGTTTCTGAGTTATTAAACGTCAAAGTCGAAATTTTCGCGAATTCGTATGGGACACGATACAGGTCGCAATACTTAATTAAATCGATTTATATTTTCGGAGGTTGTAGAAGACCGGGAGCTTCAGAACCCTATTGATACTGGCGGTATTCGGAAAATGGGAAGTAATTCTTTTGAATTTTTTTATGTCGAAAAATGCCGCTTGCAGACCCCTTTTTGGCGCTTTATAACTCGAAGCCGGAACGTCGGACAGAGAAACGGATTTGAACATAAAACTAAAGAATCTCAAATACTTCTCTTTTGCAATACATTTACCTATAACTAAAACGACTGAAAATTGGAAAAAATTTGGGAAAAACTGGAAATTACGATTTTTCATGCAAATTTTTGACGGTTTTTTTTGGGGTCAAAATGGATTCAAATCGAAATCCCATGTACCTTATCGGAAAGAGCTCGCCGAACTACGTTACAGGCGAATTTTTTGGTTCCTTCATTCTTAATAGGAAAGGAGCAATCGATAATTAAATTTCGTTTTTTAACAATTTTTTTTCATGACATCTCTACATTCGATCACTCTGTATCTTTTCCAGTCGAATTTTTTCAAGACTTTTTCAACGCTATCCCGTGGGGATATAATCAGGCTTTAAAATAAATCCCGAGCGGGTAATCCAGGACCGGATTTAGGAGGTAAAAACTCATTTTTTCTATTTTTTCAACCAAAATTAATCTTTAGAGGACTTTATTATATATTATTTCTGATATTTAACAGTTCTTTTTAGTTTATTTCCTTCCCTCATCATCTGAGAACACTCCACACTAATTAAAATTTCATATTTTTGCGTTAAAGTTATAAATAAAGAGTATTTTTCGCATCGGGGCAGGAAACATTTTAAAAAGTGCAAATTTTAATGGTCTGCCATGGAAAATCAGTTGAACGAGCTTCCTTTACATCGAAATTAAAATATGACCTGTCAAAATGTCATGAAAATACCAGTTTTTGTTCCAATATTGGAAGGTTTCTGGACAGATTTCGGCTTGGAATATACATGGAAAAGACAGAATGGACTTTATATTTTTAATTCCGGTACATTTCATTGGGCGATTTAAGCACTAATTAGCAATTTTATTGATTTTTCTGAAGCCATGCAAATGCATTTTAAAATCAGTTTTATACGGAGAAATGTATTAAAATATGAAGTGTCAAAATGTCGCAAAAATGCCAGTTCTTCTTGCGAGAATTTTAGGGTTTCTGGATCGTTTTGGGCCCGAAAAATACCGGGCAACGCCTCTATAGACCTTCCCGTGTGGATTCCGGAACATATAATTTGAAGAATTAGTCATTAAAAATACCAATTTTAACAATTTTTCGATGACGCGGCGACGCATCATAGAAAGGTTATTCCATTAGGTACTATACGGGGTATATCACAATGACGGGTCTGATTTAAGTTTTGCTTAGATTTGTTATTAATTTTTTAAAGTAACCAGGACGATTCGAAAATACATTTTATACCTTTCGGCATGATGTGGGTGATTGTAAATATGTCTACAGGATGTCCGAAAAGTCTTTGTATGCGCACATTAGCACGAAGATAAACTTAATTGAATCTTATTTCAAGGAAATCCTAAATTTTTTATTTCTTTTTGTGGTTGTTTATAAGTTTGTATGTATACAGAATGTCCAGAAAGTCTTTGTATGCGCAAATATCTTTGTCATTAGTACGAAGACAAACTTAATTGAGACGGTTTTCAAGAAAATCGAAAATATTTAAATTACTATGTGTCTGTTGTGTTGTGTTTCTATGTATGTATACTGGGTGTCCGAAAATTCTTTATATGCGCAAATATCTTTGTCATTAGCACGAAGATAAACTTAATTGAGTCTTATTTCAAGGAAATCGTAAATTTTTTATTCCTTTGTGTGGTTGTTTATATGTTTGTATGTATACAGAATGTCCAAAAAGTCTTTGTATGCGCAAATATCTTTGTCATTAGTACGAAGACAAACTTAATTGAGACGGTTTTCAAGAAAATCGAAAATATTTAAATTACTATGTGTCTGTTGTGTTGTGTTTCTATGTATGTATACTGGGTGTCCGAAAATTCTTTGTATGCGCAAATATCTTTGTCATTAGCACGAAGATAAACTTAATTGAGTCTTATTTATATCCGAAAATTCTTTTTATGCGCAAATATCTTTGTCATTAGCACGAAGATAAACTTAATTGAGTCTTATTTGAAGGAAATCGTAAATTTTTTATTCCTTTGTGTGGTTGTTTATATGTTTGTATATATACAGAATTTCCAAAAAGTCTTTGTATGCGCAAATATCTTTGTCATTAGTGCGAAGACAAACTTAATTGAGTCGGTTTTCAAGAAAATCGAAAATATTTAAATTACTATGTTTCTGTTGTGTTGTGTTTCTATGTATGTATACAGGGTGTCCGAAAATTCTTTGTATTCGCAAATATCTTTGTCATTAGCTTGAAGATAAACTTAATTGAGTCTTATTTCAAGGAAATCGTAAATTTTTTATTGCTTTGTGTGGTTGTTTATATGTTTGTATGTATACAGAATGCCCAAAAAGTCTTTGTATGCGCAAATATCTTTGTCATTAGTACGAAGACAAACTTAATTGAGTCGGTTTTCAAGGAAATCGAAAATATTTAAATTACTATGTGTCTGTTGTGTTGTGTTTCTATGTATGTATACTGGGTGTCCGAAAATTCTTATATGCGCAAATATCTTTGTCATTAGCATGAAGATAAATTGAGTCTTATTTCAAATAAATCGTAAATTTTTTATTAGTTTGTGTGGTTGTTTATATGTTGGTATCTATACAGAATGTCCAAAAAGTCTTTGTATGCGGAAATATCTTTGCCATTAGTACGAAGATAAACTTAATTGAGCCGGTTTTCAAGGAATTCAAAAATATTTAAATAACTATGTGTCGTGTTTGTTGTGTTTGTATGTATGTATAGTACAGGGTGTCCGAAAAGTCTTTGTATGGGCGCATTAGCACGAAGATAAACTTAATTGAATCTTATTTCAAGGAAATCGTAAATTTTTTATTTCTTTTTGTGGTTGTTTATAAGTTTGTATGTATACAGAATGCCCAGAAAGTCTTTGTATGCGCAAATATCTTTGTCATTAGTACGAAGACAAACTTAATTGAGACGTTTTTCAAGAAAATCGAAAATATTTAAATTACTATGTGTCTGTTGTGTTGTGTTTCTATGTATGTATACTGGGTGTCCGAAAATTCTTTGTATGCGCAAATATCTTTGTCATTAGCACGAAGATAAACTTAATTGAGTCTTATTTCAAGGAAATCGTAAATTTTTTATTCCTTTGTGTGGTTGTTTATATGTTTGTATGTATACAGAATGTCCAAAAAGTCTTTGTATGCGCAAATATCTTTGTCATTAGTGCGAAGACAAACTTAATTGAGTTGGTTTTCAAGAAAATCGAAAATATTTAAATTACTATGTGTCTGTTGTGTTGTGTTTCTATGTATGTATACAGGGTGTCCGAAAATTCTTTGTATGCGCAAATATCTTTGTCATTAGCTTGAAGATAAACTTAATTGAGTCTTATTTCAAGGAAATCGTAAATTTTTTATTGCTTTGTGTGGTTGTTTATATGTTTGTATGTATACAGAATGCCCAAAAAGTCTTTGTATGCGCAAATATCTTTGTCATTAGTACGAAGACAAACTTAATTGAGTCGGTTTTCAAGGAAATCGAAAATATTTAAATTACTATGTGTTTGTTGTGTTGTGTTTCTATATATGTATACTGGGTGTCCGAAAATTCTTGTATGCGCAAATATCTTTGTCATTAGCATGAAGATAAATTGAGTCTTATTTCAAATAAATCGTAAATTTTTTATTAGTTTGTGTGGTTGTTTATATGTTGGTATCTATACAGAATGTCCAAAAAGTCTTTGTATGCGGAAATATCTTTGCCATTAGTACGAAGATAAACTTAATTGAGCCGGTTTTCAAGAAATTCAAAAATATTTAAATAACTATGTGTCGTGTTTGTTGTGTTTGTATGTATGTATAGTACAGGGTGTCCGAAAAGTCTTTGTATGGGCAAATACCTTTGCTATTTGTACAAAGATAAACTTAATTGTCAGATTTGAAGCAAATCGTATATATTTGCATTTCTATGTGTACGGAGATATATGTCTGTATACAGGCCGTCCAAAAAGTCTTGGTTGGAGCAAATACTCCTAGTAGTACCAGGATAAATGTAATTAAACCGGATTTCATGCAAATCGATTATATTTGTTTTTATAATATGTTGTATATACGTATACAGGGTGTCCGAAAAGTCTTGGTATGTGCAAATACTTCTACTAGTACCGAGATAAACCTAATTAATTCGGATTTTAATAAATCGACTATATTCCTATTTAAACGTGTGGGTGTTAGTTTGAATGTATACAGGGTGTCCAAAAAGTCTTGGTATGGGCAAATACTCCTATTAGTACTTAGATAAACTTTATTAGGTCGGATTTCACGCAAATCGAATATATTTGTATTAATATGTGTTTATGTTTGTATGTATGTATACAGGGTGTCCGAAAAGTCTTTTTGTTGACAAAAGTAGTTTCTACGTGTAGGTGTTTGTATGTATGTAGCGATACGGTTACGAGGGGCGGTCTATTCTGCATCATCAGTCCGGAGGAGTGTGATATCGTCCTTAATACATGGCCTAGGAACACGAAGTTTTCAGGGCATGACAATGATGATATTACCGACATTATAGAGCCCCCTCGGGGGGCGATTAGGCGGTCTACCCGTACTAGTTATAGACCGCCCGCCGAGCGGTCTATATACCGAGCCGTTGGTCAGGAAAATGTGTGTATGTATGTGCGTATGTATGTATGTATGTATGTTGTCGTCCGTTTCGACATTTTCACCTTTTCAATTTTTTTCCTCGAAAACAGTTAGAGGGGGAGCAACCAAATTTTCGGGTTAATAGAGGAATAGTGCGGCTAGCTTCGGCAAAAAATTCAGTTATACAGGGTGTTCCATTTCGGAGTTATTAAACGTCAAAGTCGAAATTTCAGTGATTTCCTATGGGATGGATTACAGTTCGCAAAACTTAATTAAATCGATTTAAATTTTCGGAGGTTGTGGAGCACCGGGAGCTTCAGAACCCTATTGAAACTGGCGGTATTCGGAAAATGGGAAGTAATTCTTTTGAATTTTTTTATGTCGAAAAATGCCCTTTGCATAGCCATTTTTGGCGCTTAATAAGTCGAAGCCGGAATATCGGACAGAAAAACGTATTTGAACATAAAACTAAAGAATCTCAAATACTTTCTTTTTGCAGTACATTTGCCTATACCATTAACGACTGAAAATTGGAAAAACTTGGGAAAACTGGAAATTACGATTTTTCATGCAAATTTTTGACGGTTTTTAATTTTTTGGGGGTCAAAAATGATTCAAATCGAAATCTCATGTGCCTTATCGGAAAGAGCTCGCCGAAATACGTGGTCTTCATATTTTTTGGTTCCTTCATTCTTAATAGGAAAGGAGCAATCGACGATTAAATTTCGATTTTTTACGATTTTTTTTCATAACATCTCTACATTTGAATCACTCTGTATCTTTTCCTATCTAATTTCTTCCAACCCAATCAACGCTATCCCTTGGGGATATAATTAGGCTTTGAAACAAATCCCGAACGGGTGATCCAGGACCGGATTAGGGGGTAAAAACTCATTTTTTCTGTTTTTTCCATCAAAATTCATCTTTAAAAGGCATTATTATATATTATTTCTCTTATTTAACCATTCTTTTTAGGTTTATTTTCTTCCCTAATTATCTAAGAACACTCCTAAATAATTAAAATTCCATATTTTTCCGTTAAAGTTATAAATAAATTGCTTTTTGTCCTTTGGTGCAGGAAAAATTTTAAAAACTGCGAATTTTAAACCATGCCATGGAAAAAAACAATTGAACTGACGACGCTTTACATAGAAGTTAAATATGAGCTGTCAAAATGTCATGAAAATACCAGTTTTTGTTGCAATATTGGAAGGTTCCTGGACCGATTTCGGCTTGGAATATACATGGAAAAGGTAAAACGGACTTTATATTTTTAATTTCGGTACATTTCATTGGACGATTTAAGCATTAAATACCAATTTCGTTGATTTTGCTGAGGCCCTGCAATTGCATTTAAACATCAATTTCTATACGGGTAAATGTATTCATTTAATTATAATGTATGAAATGTCACAATTTGGCTAAAATGCCAGCATTTTGTTGTGAGATTGGAAGGAATCTGGACCAAGTTTTGCTTGAAATTTACCGAGCAACGATTTTAGGTACCTTATACTTTATGTACAAAGACATTTCATTTCATAATATACCGATTAAATACCATTTTAATCGATTTTCCTATGACGCTACAAAGCATCATTGAAGATTCTAATATCAGTGTATCTCAGTATCTCAGTGGCATTGAAAAAATCCAAAAATATGCATTTTATTTTCTTAATAGAGGGATAGTGCATCTAGCTTCGATAAAAAATTCAGTTATACAGGGTGTCGCGTTTCGGAGTTATTAAACGTCAAAGTCGAAATTTCCGACAATTCGTATGGGATCGATTACAGGTCGCAAAACTTAATTAAATCGATTTATATTTTCGGAGGTTGTAGAGGACCGGGAGCTTCAGAACCCTATTGAAAATGGCGGTATTCGGAAAATGGGAAGTCATACTTTTGAATTATTTTATGTCGAAACATGCCGCTTGCAGAGCCATCTTTGGCTTTTAATAACTTGAAGGCGGATCCTCGGAGCGAAAAACCATTTTCTCCTGGAAACTTTAGAATCTCAAATACTTTCTTTTTGAAATACATTTACCTTACCTAAAACGACCGGAAATTGGAAAAATTTGGGAAAAACCGAAAATTACAATTTTTGATGAACATTTTTGACGGTTTTTAATTTTTTTCGTAGTCAAAATGGATCCAAATCAAAATCCCATACACCTGGTCGGAAAGAGCTCCCCGAAATACGTAGTTTTAAAATTTTTTTGTTTCTTCATTTTTTATAGGAAGGGAGCAACAGACGATTAAATTTCGATTTTTAAAGCTATTTTCGATGACATTTCTACATTCGAATCACTCTATCTTTCTCCTGTCGGACTTTTTCAAGACGTTTTCAACGCTAACTCGTGGGGATATAATCAGGCTTTAAAACGAATCCCGAATGGATGATCCGGAACCGGATTTAGGGGGTAAAAATTCATTTTTTTCTGTTTTTTTCCATCAAAACTCATCTTTAAACGTATTATTTCTCGTATCTAACAGTTCTTTTTTGGTTACATTCCTTCCCTCATTATCTAAGATCACTCCACACTAATTAAAATTGCAAATTTTTTCGTTTAAGTTAAAAATAATTTCTTTTTTTAGAATCCGGGTCCCAAAATTTTCTGAAAAATTGCGTATTTTAAACAAAGTCGTGGCAAGCCGTTTACAGCAGACAAGACGCCGCGTCGCGTTACCTTGAGGTACACAGTGGCGCGAAAAATTTGTTATATCTATTATCCAAAAATATGCATTTAATTTTCTAACCACGAGCGTGTATACCTTTGGGACAATATATTAATTATTATTAAATGAATTATATGAGTGTTTTTAACCCAGAATTTCTGAAAACAAGGCTTAAAAAACCTTGATTTCGCGCGTTCGTGAAAACACCCTAAAATTGGCGAAAAAATAGATATTCAATTCAGGGATTAAAATCAAATGCTCTCTGTCATTTTATCGCTTGGGTCGCGAACTCTAGGATAAATAAAAATCATCATAAATCGGGAACGACTTGGAAAAATCGATTCCGGTTTTCGATAGAGTTTTCTAAATTACTCTTTCTATTAACTTAGACCTATAGAAGGGCTTTTGCTGCCAATGGTACCATGCCTGCAAGTCCTTTAGGTCGGTTAGTTTTGAATAATTTCGAAAAAATTAAACTTGACAAAATTAAATATCGATTGTGACTAAGGGCGTTAAGTTTGTCCCCAACTTATAGTAGTGCCCTTTTGGTCGGTTTAGTAGCAGAAGAACCCAAGCTGTGAAACAAAATCGACTCTTGTGTAAAATAAATATAAAAACCGCGATTTATTAGAAAATAGATTATTTAAGTAGTGCTAGGAGTGACTGGTCGCGGTTCAGTAGCCACACGCGTACTTGCTTTTTAAACAAAGCCGTGAGAGAGGCGCAGCCTCCTGATAGACGGGCAAACCCTAGGCAAGCGGCGGGGCGTTTACCGGATGTATCAGTAAAATAGCGAGAAGGTGAATATAGACGCTCATAAGTTTAGTGGAATTCACGAAAAGGGACTAACCATAAAGTGTTAGCCATATAGTGTAATATACTTAATTAGGGAAAGTGCTAGAAAGCAGCGGCTATTGTAACGGCCATAAGAAAACAACTTAGAATTGTAAGGCCCCTTAGCTATGAAATCGGGATTTTATATTAAGATTATATCCGGCGTAGGAAAATTTTAGTTTGTTACTCGTAGGTAGTTTAAGGGGGTCGCGGGACGTTTCAAACAACGACTGATACTTAACCCTGGTGTCCAAAAAGTCTTGGTATATGCAAATACTTCTATTAGTACTTAGATAAAATTTATTAGGTCGGATTTCACGCAAATCGAATATATTTGTATTAACCCATTAGTGCATGAAGTTATTTTTTTCTATTTTGTGTTAAAAAAACATTTTTTTTACATGTATGATATTTTAAAAATGACAATTAAACTAAAAAAAGTCGTCCCAATTCCTCAGTCTGTCAGAATGACAGGTCCATTATAATGGACAGTATACGCTGTGGTCACTTTGCAAAGAAAACAAAACTTTTACAAAATTTAGAAATATATTTCTCAAAATAGTTTAAAGTTACATGATATCATTTATTTAGTGTGATACAACTTGAAACATTCTTTAGGATGTAAACCTATATTGCATTTCTCGCAAATGAAATTAGCCTTTTTGCTACATTGTTTACATCTCCTGTGAGTTTGACTATACAACACAATATGTCCTATATTGTCATATCTAACGTCGGTGGTTGCCATGGATACGCGCCCTCTTACAGGTGGTGTTCCGAATTTTTGTAAAAGAGATCGAGCAATATATCTTCTGAACTTCACTAAGTTTACACAATTAGCATCTCTGGGCATTAGTTTTTTCATCAATAACCAAGCGTTGGAAATGGAGACGTCGAGTAAATAGGCGAAAATAGGCCAGTACCATTTTCGTTGCCGGATTCTACTCCTATACATGGCCACTAAATTATCCATTTTATCAACACCACCCATTCCATGGTTGTATCTTGTCACCATTTCTGGCTGGTCAATTTGTTTTTTTGTTTTTGACTCCCTGCACCATCGTGAAGTTTTGACAATATTGTTCTGAGAAAAATTGGATGCTGCTGCAACAACCTTGTTATCTTTCCATTTTACAAGTAAAACAGATTGACCAGCCATAAACTTGTATGCGCCTCTTGGTTTCTTGTTCCACTCCTTTTTATCACGAAATGAACAACCTTCTATCCGGTTTTCACGAATAGTTCCCATAGCACAAATTTGTAAATGTGCAAGATGCTCAAGCAATGCTATACCTGTGAAATAATTGTCAAAGTATATTTTGTAACCTAAGTTTGAACCAATTCCAGCATTTTTTAGAAGAGATATGACGACATCTCCGCCAAGACCAAAGCGAGTTTCATTTGTAGTTTTGCCGGTATATATATCATACATAACGCAATACCCATTACTGCTACAGAGAGCCCAATTCTTGAAGCCGAATCTAATGGGCTTACCTTTTATAAATTGCTTCGCGTAATGCTTACCGTAGTAAGGAATCATGCTCTCATCAATGGAAATGTGTTCTTCTAAACCACCATGTTCTCTAAATTTCTCGTTCAAATGCGTAATTATTGGTCGCAATTTATATAGTTTATCAGTACTTTCATTTAAAAGGTTGTCATTAAAATGTAAGTTACGTAGTATTGTTTCAAACCTATTGAGTCTTATACTGTTGTAAATCATTTTGGGAACATCGTCAAAACTGGACCAATACATGCGCTTGTTTGGACATTTGGAATACCCTGATAATAACATTGCTCCAAATACTACATACAGTTCGCTCTTAGTAAGATTTAGTTGAACATTTTTCTGTTGAGCATATTTATTTGATTGTGCAACAATTTGGTCTGCAATATCCTCTCCCCAGAATAAATTGAAAAAATCTAATGGTGTCCTGGCTAAAAAAGCACTTTCTGAAGGAGGTCTTGGACTACATGCTTGATTTATCTTGTAAGTGGGAACATTTTCTGACCAATTTTGTTTTTTTCTTTTGCGAGGTGGGGCATCATAAATATTTTTTGATGTAGAAGGTGTTTCTTTGGACGAAGTAGCTGCTAATTTATTTCTAAGAATAGAAAGAGGAATACAGTCTTCTTCATCCGAATCATCAGCTAGAAAGTTATTTTTAACGATTGAAAGAGGAATGTTACCTTCTTCAACCGAATCATTATATCTAACCTCACAGACTTGGCTCAATATTGTGCTTGGTAGATGATTAGGATCTGCGTTTTCTTGGTCCGAATCATCGCTGTCCATGTCTGTGTCTCCTTTAGAATCTTCTGAAGGCAATATGTAGATACGATCTATTTGCTGCTTTTTCTCTTCATCTTCCTCTAGAATTTCCAGTAACTGGTGATATGAAAGCCTGAAAAAAAAATACTGTTGAAAGTCAAACAAGCAAAACAATACATATACTGTGATAAAAATAAAAATATGCTTAAATTTTTGCCATTTCGCATAGTGTCCATTATAAGGGATCCAAGAAAAATAGGCATTTTTAGGTTAGGAAAAATTGCAACAAAAAATCATCTAACATAAAATACAATTCTATATGAAGTTAACAATCTATTTTTAAAAAATACACATATATATAATGCCTAATTCATAGTAAAAAAATATACTTACCCGCCGTCTCTCTGCGAGTACAAATTCGGGTCCATAACAACGCGTTAACACAATCCCTCGTGTAGATCTAACTGCTCACTGAAGAGAACTGACCAAGAACACTGTTTTTAAGGGCATGAAGTATAAAAACACGTGATATTTCTTGTAGCTGCATACTAGCAACCAGAAATACGTGTGTCCATTTAAAGACACATTATGCACTAATGGGTTAATATGTGTTTATGTTTGTGTGTATGTATACAGGGTGTCCGAAAATTATTTTCGTTGGAAAAAATAGTTTCTACGTGTAGGTGTTTGTATGTATGTAGCGATACGGTTACGAAGAGCGGTCTATTCTGCATCATCAGTCCGAAGGATTGTGATATCTTCCTTAATACATGGCCCAGAAACACGAAATTTTCAGGGCATGACAATGATGATATTGTCGACCTTATAGAGCCCCCTCGGGGGGCGATTAGACGGTCTATCCAATCTCGTTATCAGACTTACTGTTGACGAAAGACGAAACATTGTGCATTTTTGAATCGAGTTTAATTTTTAAAATTAAAGTGTAGGGGTGCGACTCATGTTTGCCAGCCCTAAAAAATCTTTGGTTAGCGGCTGTGAATATACGGCATTGGCATAAAGACGTAAGACCGATTTACTAAATTCTAATGAAGTTGTGTTTTAAAGAAAATTTTTACATCATTGTTCAAACAGTTTTCTAATTATTTCGGCCGGGAATTCTTTTTCTCTATCTAACTTATTATATTTTTGTAAAGTATAATTCGTAGCCTATGAATCCTGTTAAGGAGGTACTACTTTTGTTAACAGTTTTATAGAAATGAGCATTGTATTTTTATGGTTTCCTCTTGGTCCAAGCGGATAGTCGACAGTAAAAGTACTCAGCTCATTTCTAAAAGAAGCAAAGGTAGCACTCATAGCTCTATGGTTGCCTTGGGAAACTCTGATAAGATGGCGGGGTGGGGAGGAGCCCCTTTCACCTAGGTACAAATCTACCAGTTAAATAAAATATATACAGATTGAGCACTTAAAAAAATAATTTCTAGTTTTGTTACTTTAACTCCAATATGATTCATTTGACAAAAAATGTTTTTTTGTACAGCTAA
Source organism: Philopedon plagiatum (assembly GCA_963971165.1). Classification (NCBI taxonomy): domain Eukaryota; kingdom Metazoa; phylum Arthropoda; class Insecta; order Coleoptera; family Curculionidae; genus Philopedon; species Philopedon plagiatum. The sequence goes on along the minus strand of OZ020189.1, from coordinate 66,046,887 downwards.
AGCACCTTTGATATAAGTAGAGGCACTCTGAATGCCCCAGATAGAGGGTGGGCAACTTAAAATTTAAATTTCCTTTATTTTTGCTCTAATTGAAGCACTATTTATCTGAGACAAATACTACTTATTGAATTGTGGTATTTGCTTGTTATTACTTATGAAAGTAGGTTGGCTTTCAAACACCTGTGTGAAATTTTAAATATTTTTATTCTTGTTTTAAATAAGGAAAAGAAAAAAGTATTTGGATAGACCTAAAGCTTTCAGTTACAATTTAGATTTTTCATCCAATCCGGGGTGAAAGAAACCTGTTTAATTTTGGTGAAATTCCGGAACATTAATTTAAAAGAAATAATATTTGCCCGAGACTTTTACGTGAGAAATAAAATTGAGGATAACATTTTTATACAGGGTGGTAAATTTTAAAAAAGGCATAGTGTTACTATGAACCATGTTCAATTATTGTAGTAGCACCCAAATATATTACAGTATATTTATACTAAAGTCTACCTACTGTTGACGAAAGACGCAACATTGTGCATTTTTGAATCGAGTCTAATTTTTACAATTAAGGTGTAGGGGTGCGACTCATGTTTGCCTGCCCTAAAAAATCTTTTGTTAGCGACTGTAAATATACCGCATTGGCATAAAGACGTAAGATCGATTTATTAAATTCTAATGAAGTTGTGTTTTAAAGAAAATTTTTAAATCATTGTTCAAACAGTTTTCTAATTATTTCTACCGGGAATACTTTTTCTCTATCTAACTTATTATATTTTTTGTAAGGTATAATTAGTAGTCTCTCTACAAGCAAGTACTTTTACAGGTACTTCATGTTTTTTATTTAATTATTATTATTTTTTAATTTTCAAGTTATCTGGCAGCGCCGGATCGTATCTACTAGACTTGCATAAAGGGCGACTGATATTAAAGGAAAACAAATGAGTATTGTGTAAACATGCCTAAATAATACAAAATGAAAATATTAAATGATTTTTATCACCGCTTATCTGAAATATTTCGAACACCATAATAAAATTAGGTTTATTTTTTTACTTTATATAGTATATTAAAAATACATGAAAGGAGTCACAGGTGTACTCTTTGTTATTTATCGGACTATATATACTTCATTTAACAATAAATAGACTAACGACATTGATACAGAATGCTTTTTAACAAATGGCTTTATGCCTGTGCAAAATATTTGTTAGGAATGAAAATAAAGGCGCAACAAGTTCCCTTTAATGTGTCAAAAAGTTTGACATTGAATACCTAAAATATTTGAATTTTACTGTTGCAAAGTATTTTATCAAAAGCTTTATAATTTTTACGTTTGAATAAGCACTGTTTAGAATAAAAAAATCAATTTATAAATTATAAATATGCATATGCATTTATACAACAGAATTTTTTACACGAAGTGACAGCAGTTAATTCCATATTTTCAGGGCAAAGTTTTGGTTGACCGGGTGACACAAAAAATAGTTGCCCCCTAATTGTATTCGTAGTTTTTAAAATAAAAAAATTTCAGGGTACTACTTAATTGTCATTTTACAGTAAAATAAAACCTTTAAAACGATGACTTTCGGTTTAACCAGATGTGATATTAACCTTTTTATTTTACATGGAAACACACAGTTTTATTCAGTATTTGAATTATACAGACTATTTCCTTTAAATGTCAAAATGCATATAAAAAGTTTGCAATTGTCACTAAATTACAACGATAATTTGCGTTCTTATTGTTGCACTGAAAAAAAATTGTAGTACATTTTACTACAATTGTGTAACTTTTTCCTACAATTTGTTCCCAAAAACCGTCCAAGACCAATTTGTAGCAAAATTTCACATCATATTGTAGTTAAAGAGTTGTTGTGCAAATTGCAAAAATTGTAGGAATTTGTTATACAAACTTTATAGAAGTTTGTTATACAATAATTGTAGTAAAAAATGGTACAAATTTTGTAGTAAAAAATGCTGCAAATTTTGTAGTAAAAAAGGCTACAAATTTTGTAGTATAAATGATACAAATTTTATAGTATAAATGATACAAATTTTGTAGTAAAAAATACTACAAAATTTGTAGCATTTTTCTGTAATAATTGTAGTAAAAATACTACAAATTTTGTAGTAAAAAATACTACCAAATTTGTAGTATTTTTTTCTGCAATAATTGTAGTAAAAAATACTACAAATTTTGTAGTAAAAATGCTACAAATTTTGTAGTAAAAATGCTACAAATTTTGTAGCATTTTTTTCTACAATAATTGTAGAAAAAAATGCCAAATATTTTATAGCGCTTTTTTTAATGTTTATAGTAATTTAAATATTTTTTTAATAATCGGTGGTTATGGTATCTACGTACAACGGTTATAAATTCTCGACTATAATACAAAAAACAACTCGACCCAAGATAGATTAGAATAGAAAACAATGAAGACCATGAAACTGTTTCAGAAAACACCAATAATTGTATCAGCACTTGTACCTTCACACTGTAGTTAGATATGTCGCAGGGAAGAAGTTTTAACAATTTTTATATGAAATAATGTTGGTAAATAAATCAACTGTTTGCTTAATTTAACAACTTTAATCAACAAAGCACAAACAAACAACAAAAAACGCTACTAAAAACACTTTTTTCCTAAAAACATATATAATTCCATACAGTGTTTCCAAACAAGTATGTAACATATAGGAACTGTTTCATTGATTTTTCTAAAAATTTTATTCTTGATAAAAATTCATTCTCAAACTAAAGACATATACCATAATATATATTGTAAAGTTCTTAGTAAGACTGCAAATGGCGTTTGCAAATATTAAAAAATTGTGTAAAAAAAGTTGTTTTAAATTAAAAACTTAAACTAAATAAAATATTTGAGACAAATTTAATCTCAATGTTTTTTCTTCCTTTACAATTTTTTCTAAAACGCTACACCATTGGTTAATTAGAAATCTTGTAATAAATCTTAGAGTGCACAATATTTAATATTTTTTGTAATATTAGTTTATTGAGGCAAATGCCTGTTGCATTTATAGCTAAATGGCCAGCAAACAATTTAGCCCATTATTTAGTAAAAATAAGAACTCTTGCCGTATTATTAAAAATAATAAGTAGCATATTTCTTCTGTGCTCTTTCGAAACAGTTTGCATAGTATCGAGTAGGTTATAGAAAAATAATTGCAATAGTAGAAGAGAAGTTATTTTTAAAGTCGTTCTAAATTTTTTTTATAATACCATGACATACAATTAGGCAATGAAATTGGGTACAATAATTGACATTATTTAGTTTACTGAAATTTTATACAAATTTTCTATTATTTATTGCAATTATTTGTCCATGGCCTCTCCTTTACAATGCAAACGGTTTCTAATAAGCACATAATATAGTGTTCTCTCAATACCTTTTAAAAAGGGCAAATAAGGAATATAGTACTCTAATTATTTTAATATCTTAATTTTAGTAATTTTAATTTACTAAGTTATTCTTATTTGTACTAAATATTAGGCTAAATTGTTTCCTATAACCATTTAACTATGTGTGCCACAAGCGTGTCTCAATAAGCCTAATTTAAAAAAAAATAATAAACATTGTGTAATCTATTAGCACTTAAAAACTATATTTTGTTTACTTCGATGTATGTAGGTTTATGATACGAAATATAATAATTAACCAACGGTGTAGCGTTTTTGGAAAAAAAATAGATACTGATAGATCATTCTCAGACTTTGTATTATTTGGTTTAAATTTTTAATTTAAAACAACTTCTTTTACACTTTCCGGCATCTTTAAAAATATGGGTACTTTACTCTTGGCGAGTTAAAAAAAAACGTCATTCATCCCCTTACTAACAAAACTGTACAGTAAATGTAATATTATATTGCATACTGTTTTGGAAACTAGGTAGGTATATAATTTTTTAATAAAATGTAAAAAATGGTTTTTACGCCTAAAAACCAGCGACATACAGATTAAAACGGACTAATATTGCTTGAACCAAGAATGACTCCTTTACGGACGCGCGCAGTGCCACAGGAACGCATGCGCAGTTAAAAGGTTACAGGACGGGTCTTAATATTTGTGTATGGTGGTAGGTATATCAGTTCACATAGAACACATATTTATGAAAGATTTAGTAAATTTTTAGTTTAATACGCCGATGTCCATGTAGAAATACTTATGGTAATAGGTCGAAAACTTAAAAAATATTTTTCATAAAGATATGGATGTTACCCGCGTAAATTAAAACTGTGAAAGCCAGCTGTGTGGATCCGGCAATCGCAAAGCGAAATAAAGGTTGCTAGCAGATTTCCATCAGCGAAAAGGCCGACATACCGCCAAGAACTCTTTTACAGTCTAGATTCAACACAGTAAATATTATGTTTACGTGGAAATACGGCGACACGGTTTTTTCGTGACGCCAAATTGAGACATGCCTTCGATACACCCTTTACTAATTCCAGAATGATACTAAAAACGACACGAGACACGAGCACCAGCCACGCCAACACGCTATAGCATTTAGCGCAGTGTTGCCAACCGACAGGAAATAAAAGCCGTGGCAAAGGAAGAGATTTTTTATTCACGGTTTAAATTTAAACACGTATTTTTGTTCCACTCAGCGGCAGTTAAAATAAATTTGTCATTTTTAGCATATTCATGAAACTGTTGACAGCTTTCCTTAAAATTAAAATATATTAACAATTCTGAATGAACAAATCCCTCCATTTTTTAAAATGCTTCTCATTTTTTTACCTTCATATTTAGCCTTTGTCGTGCATAAATGGCCAAGTATGCGTTTGGAGTTTTTAAACGAAAAAGTCGTGTTTCTATATGCGCGGCAGTACAGTAAGCTCGTGGCCGTACCTACCTTCGGTTTGAAAAGCCGTAAAAACACGGCAATTGCCGTGTCGTGGCAACACTGCTTTAGGGAGACGCGCTGACGCTACCTGCAGTGTTGCCAGAAGTCATTAAAAAAACTTGAGAGTGCTTGCGACTTGCGACTTAACCGCCGAAATTCGTGATAAATCTCTAGCCTGTAATGATTGCACCGGAAGTAAAAATAATAGGATTAAATAATCTTATTCTACATTTATTTTAATAAAACTGAAAAAAATTTTACGATATCAAAATATTAGTAAACAAATTTACAAACTTAAACAAATATCTATCACTTTGTGCTATAAAAAACGAAATATATTTTTTTATAAATAAAAGTGTAAAACTAACACAAAACAAAGAAAAAGAAAGAAGTTATTCATCTGGAGTTTCCATCTTATTTTTATCTGAATAAAATACGTGACCACAACCTAACCTTTTAATCGTATTATTTGTGATACAAAAATCGTAGCAATTTTTGTCTCTTGACAAACTTTTGGTATATAAAATGCCTTCTATTGTTTTCACTTTAGGTTTGTTGCGTAGGTAGTTGAGTTTGTATTAAACAAATGTGAAAAAATGTTCTCTCTACTGCTGCTTTCGAGTGTGGTAAGCAAAAAATCTGAAAAACAAATCTAACGACCCGCAAATTTTAGAGAGTCATCCGAGATTTTTACTAATGAATTTTTTCCCTAAACAACAAGGTATCGTTATCAAAATTGTTTAGTGGGATCTTGACATTCGCCATTCGTTATTCAGATTTTGGATTTCATTTGGATTATATTGGAACTATTTGAACTACGTATATTGAGAAAGTGCAATGTGAAAATAGAAACAGAGTTTCAAACCTCAATTGCAATCAAATTGCAATTTGCAAAGATCAATGTCGTGAGATTCGCTGATTGATATTTCTATAAAGGTCAAAATCGTGAGATTTGGTACTTGATTCATGGGATCGGGAGAAATAACCGAAATCTGACAACACTGGCCCACGCAAGCAGCCCGTACGAAGCCAACTGAAGCAGACCGAGGACGGACTTCGGCTGCTGCTCCGTTCCTGAATCTAGATTTGTTCGTTGCATAGATAAAGCTGTGTTTATTTGAATTTATTGGCGGACGAACCCGTCTCTTGGTTAAGAATACTATCCTTTTTTAACTACGTTATCTAAACAAGGAGAGCGCGCTGACCGACTGGAATCGGTTTGTCGTTGATGAATTCGGGAACAAGGCTATTCGTATACTGCGCATGCGTTCCTGTGGCAGAGATTTCGCCCATAGTGGAGTTAAATAGTTCTGCGCAACCTATGTGTTTTATGAAATATCAGCAGTCCAAGTATGTATGTCGCTGCTAAAAACGTATTGTAGGAAGAGTAACATCAGAACTTAAACAGTATTTCTGAGCAAAATATTAATAAAATATTAATAATCTTCAAACCTTATTTTCAGAATTCAATTTCTCAATGTCTGCTATCAGAGTGGATACAGATGTAAAACGGCTGTTAACCTAATAATAATTGTCAAATTAATAGCATAATGAATAAACAGTGTGTAAAAAAATATAAACAGCCTTAAAATAATAATTTAACGGAAAACCAAAATGGTTACCTACTGGACCGATGCAATAATTCTTAACACCAAAGGATAGGTAGGTAGTAAAATACACATTCTACTGGCCCTATTGGTATATCTTACATGATTACGATTAGGTAAAATCATAATGGTATAAAGTTAACTAACTATAATACTGCAACAATCTAACAAAGCGTTTTGTACGGGTTTGTTGTGTGGAAAAACTTACCTTTTCTTTTGCACGTCAATCACACATCCGACACACAAAGAACAAAGGCGAGCAGTGGTGGGATTCTATAATTTTCGTCATGTTGACGAAGATAAGAGAAAGCGAAGCGAAGCGATCACGATAGCTATTACTATAACTATTCTGTAAGGGATATTTTTGCTTTCGTTTCGCTTTCGATCTTGATAGCGATGAATCACGAATAAATACGATTGGAGATTGGTTTCGTAGTGGCAACATCGCAAATTCCCTAATGCCATAAGAATTCGAAAATAAAGAAGAAAATATTGACATAAGACATAACCTGCTTTCTCAGGAGTTTTTTGTATAGAGTTTTTCTTTAAATTAAAAAATGCTTCCAATAAACATGTTTATAGTTATTGAACTAGAAAGAAGACAGCAAATAAGAATTAACCGGGACGAGGCCCGATTCTTGCGAGATAGAAGTGACCCCTTTCATCTTACATATACAAGATTTGTGGAAAGTTTTCGTTTAAATAAAGATCTTGTGCATTTTTTATTTCAAGAACTTCAACCGCTCATGCATAATGCTCGTCGAGCATTTAGAGTATCATATCAAGGGCGAATACTTGCGGTATTACGGTTTTTTGCAACTGGAGATTACCAAGTCAAGAATACTTACTAGCTATTACTCAACCGATGGTGAGTAGGTGTGTGGCAGAAGTATCACGAGTTATTGTAGAACATTTTAGTCCTAACTGGATAAAATTTCCCAATGAAGATGAAATGGCCGACAATAAGAGAGCTTTTTTTCAAAAATGTGGAATGCCCGGTGTTATTGGTGCTGTGGATTGCACGCACGTTGCAATTGTTACACCTACAGAAGAAGAGCACAATTATGTAACCAGAAAAAGGTATCACTCCATAAATGTTGATTTAATTTGTAATGCTGATTTATTCATTTCAAATGTAAATGCAAGGTTTCCTGATGGAAATCATGATTCTTTTATTTGGAGACAGTCTACAGCACATGCATTTTTAAGAACTAACTACGAAAATGGGGATAGAAATACATGGCTGCTGGGTGACTCAGGTTATCCCTAACAACCATGGCTAATGACTCCTGTTCCAGGAGCTTTACCTAATACTCCAGACGACCACTACAATAGAGCACACATTCTTGGAAGAAATCACATTGAAAGGACAAATGGGGTACTAAAAACAAGGTTTCGATGCTTACTAGGAGAAAGAGTGTTAAGATATAGCCCACCTACAGCTGGCACCATTACAAATGCTTGCTGAATTTTACACAATATGTGTTTGAGGGCAAAGATTCCTTTGGATGAACCTATTGTAGTAGAAGAGCCTATAGAAAATATTCCAGATGAAGATTTTCCTGATGCGGACAGGGGAAGACAACTCCGGACAATTTAATAAACATATATTTTAGAAATTAGGCATATTTTTATTTTTTATATTGGAAATATTTTTTTATCTGTATTACTTTAAGGGATAATTTTCTTTTATTTATCCATACCATTTTTATTAGATAGGTTAAAATTTAAGCATTTGAATTCTGAATGTGAAACTTGTTTAAATTATTATTAAACTTTACCTATAATTTACTTTAGTCCTTTTAATCTTATCCTAAAGTTCTTGGACACAACTACAATAAAAATAATACAAATATTTTAAAACAAAAAACATTTATTGAGACAAACCTTTAAAAAAATATTTAGGTACAGTGGCATGACGTAAAAAGGTAACATAATATTTTAATTATGGGGAAAAATATTGCTGGTAAAAGATACTGCATACTGCTAACTTTCCTTTGCCATAGAGACATTTTACGTATATGTATGTATTATACAGTGTGTGCTATACATATGGGAACATTTTTTATTACTGATTTATTTCAAAAAATCTCATTCTTAATAAAAGAAGTTTGTGCTTAAAGAAAAATTTCTTTTGCCACCCTAAAACTGCAATTGAAGTATACATGTAACAATGCATACAAATAAATTCAGATATTTTTGCCAAAATTAATTGTTCTTTATGCATTAACTTTCATTAAACATAAAATTTTGTGAAAAATCAGTAATAAAAAAGTTTCCCATACTATGTAGCTAACATTTTGCCGGTCACTGTATCACCTTATAACTGTGCAAAAAGTAATTTTAAGAAATTAAAACATTTTGGAGCATACAAATTAAAATATTTCCTAAACAATGAAAAAACTTCAAAATATTAATAGTTTCTATTGATGGCTTTAATTTGCATGTGTCAAAACATTGAAACCTGCAGAAATTAACACAAGAGGAATATTTATAACATCAAAATAAACTCACAATTCTTGAGATGTGATAGTAGTAAAGATTTACTATTTTTTGGACAAGACACTCTCTAATATACTACACATTTTTTGATGTGTAATAGCCATTTTTTCGACACGACACGACAGGCCACGGTCCCCCTGGCCCTCCCCTGCGGGCGCCCATGGTTGTAACAACATGTAATTTACATTTATTTATAATTACCTTTTGCCCTTTATCTGTATTTTTTTTTTATTATAACCCATACTATTCAAAATTTCTGTTATTTCGTTCCACAATAGGTCATATTTCTTTTTGCTGGATACAGAATCAAACTTTTTGGTTAAAATAACTGGATTATCTTCAGCAAAGTCCAAAAACGCTGTCCATTGTGCTGGATTGGTTTTCAACCTTTTATTCATTTTAATTTATATCAATGTAACGTTAAAAATCGAAAAATATGTGTACGAAAAAGTGGAAATTTCAGAACTAGCAGTTACATGAAAATCATGAAATAAAAACATAACCTAAACGTCCTAAAACTATGAAAGCGCGAAGCAAAACCCAGTCGCTTTCGTCTTGTGTTCGGTTTTTCGTTCGGCATCTCCGATGTTTATCGAAGCCGCTTACAGAATACGAAGTTCATAAAAGCGTTCGATGTCGATCGAAATCGCTTTCGCTATGCCACTATAGAATCCCACCACAGGCGTCTGAGGACGCACGGCGTTGGGTGGCGTGATCGTACGAGAGGCAACGAATTACAACGAATGTACAGTGTTGCCCGATGCGTCAAGACAAAAGTTTGTAACTTTTCGTTGGTCTGTTAAAATTTTTATAAATATCCTTTAAAAATAAAAAGGCAATTAAAATGGACGAATTGTCATTTTGTGACTTAAATTTAACGCCAGAATTGGTTCAATCAGTGTTTATTTGGTACCTGTTTTTATAACATAGGCACAGATTACTCCTACCAGATGCGAATCTTACGCTTTCGACGGTGGCTCAATTTCGAGAAATTATAAGGTGGCGATGCACCTTATTATTTAGTCTGTCGCCGAACGGCGAATTCCTCGCTGTTAGCGTGTGCGAGCGTCTCGGTGGAATAGAGAGCAGGCTAATGTTATTACATCAGTTTTGTTGCGTTGATTTTATGGTTTAAATTGTGGTTGTACTAGGCTGTAGTGTAATTTTAATAAACGAGATACGTTTTTGTATTTGTTAATGATATAATTTTATATAAAATGCCACACAATATCATGTTTTAATATTTTAAAATATAATCCATAATTTCTCTGAATTAAAACCTACCAAAAGCTTGGAAAATTCCATTCACGGCATCGACGCTCGAACCGACCGGGCCGCTCTGTCCGTAGCGCCAAGACCGCGGAAGATTCGCATCTGGTAGGAGTAATCTGTGACATAGGTAGGTACTAATAAGTATAATAAGGCATACGGTGTCTACGTTATGAGTTTAATAAAAGTGAACATTATCTACAGGTATGTTGTACTTGTTCAATAATTTCAAAAAATGTTATTTTTTCTGGTTGTGAAATTGAGTAGGTATAATTATTCACATTTGGCAATGCTGCCGAAATAGGTTTGCGAGCTCACTACAAGGTGATGGTAAAATTTTCTACAATTTGTAGGAAAACTTGGCGACAGAACGTTTACTACAAAATTTGTAGTAAATTTTACTACAAATTGTACAATAATTTGGCGGAAAACTGGTTGTAACACAAATTGTAGTAAATTTTCCACTTCGTTATGTTAAACAGTAATACATTAATAGAGCACACATTGCAACTTCAGTGTATTACTTTTTTTGTAGTAACAACTTTTACAATTTTTTTACTACAAAGGGCTGGGAAATATTGCTACAATGTATATTAAAATGCATAAAAATTGTTGTTACCAATACTACAAAGTCTCTGCTACAATGTTGTAGCAAAAAAATGCATAGCTATTTTTTCAGTGTGGCTACCCGTATATGTGTCAAACCTCCGTTCTTTTAATAGGCTATGAAAGGAATGTCATGAATATCTCATGGTTTTTACTTAGCTAATAGTATAAAATAGATTATTTTATCAAGGGCGTAAAGTGCAAGTTTCCGACCCGCTCGTGAAAGTTCACCCAAAGACCAAAAACACACTTTACGCTAGATGTACAAGCGATATTTTTTGTACGATCGCACAGTGTTTCCGACTGTCTGGAGGGTGCGGTCATCATTATTGCAATTAATATTTTTGGAAAATTAATAACTGAAAATGCAATTTTGTACTTAAAAAAGGGTTATTGTAAACAAACCATACATTTTATGGGGTATTTGTGTGGAACATCAGTAAAATATTAATTGAGAGTATGTAGATCTTGAATAAAGTATGTTTGTACCTTTGTTTAAATAAAAATTAAAGTTTCTTACTTTTTTACTATTTTTAATTTCTGCACAGCGGCCCCGATACAAAATAACAACTAAAAATTGCTGCGAATGGATATTAAAATAAACCGTTAGTTTTTTTTATCAATTTGCGTTTAGGATTTGAAGTCGTAGGATTATATTTATTTCATTGGTAGCATATTATATTGATATTAATAAATACTTTATACTTACATTATGTAAGTTACATACTGTGACAGGTTAATTTTGCCACAGGGTCTAGGTTTGTTTTAATAATCAATTTTATTCACGAATGCCTGTTTAGGTTTTATTTTATAATTTACCTTAATGAAATAGTTGTATCTTCACTCGTACACGTACACGTTTGACCTGCCCTGTTCTCAGGCTGGTTGCTAGGGTTTCTGTTCTGGCTAATTGCTTCTAGCTTGTCCCCAAATCAGCTTGTCTTTCTTTCGAAGCTTGTAGTTTGTTTTAACATCTTTCTCTTTTGTTTGGCTCTGAATTTCGTTTTCTTCACCTTGCTTAAAGTCCTCCCTGTGTATAAATGGTCGGTTTTAGTCTATTTGGAATAATTTATTTAAGTTCCACTTACATTTGTCTTTCCTAAAAAAATTTTTTTTACATTTTCCTGCGACATTGGAACGCCTTAATTTGTTAGGCTTTCGATCATATTACCTTCACTGTCCTGGTTTCTGCCTTGCTCTTTGGCGTTCTGTATTCTTTAAACGGCATACGTTGCTTTCAGATTTTGTTGTGAATTTCAGTAATACATAAATAGATATTTTTTTGGGTTAGGTTCTTCTTTTTGGACTGAGAGCTGGCACTATCAGGGTTTTCCAGTGTTGTCAAACCGGAGGGTTTAAAATTTGTCCTGTAGCATCTAGGCATTTTCGCGCGGATGGCATGGTTTTGTTGCTATTTCGTTTAAAGCCACAGGTTTGTAGCTGACGACTTCCATCTGGGTTGTCGGCGCATAATGGAAATAATTCGGGCCCCATTTTGGTGACCATGTATCGGTGGTAGGAGGGGAGTGTCATTTCATTCATCCGGGCACGAGCCGGCATTTCGATACTGGCATTCGACGAAGTTGCTTTGCGTTGTCGGATTTCAGGTTTCAGTTTTTGAGGCTCAAGTATTCTTGGATTAACATTCCGGGACCGCGGTTAAATTCTTGCTGAATTTTTGCCTGCTAGATGCAGGGATTTGTTTTTTTTTATCTAAGACATCCCACGTAGACTTCAAGCCTAAGTACTAACGTACCGTGGGTGTCTGAAGAGAAGGGAAATGTAGTTTATTGACACGGGATTTGAAGGATTGGAGGTTGGGACGGGAAGGGAAAACATCTGCAGGCAATTTGTTCCATAATTTGGAGACTCTAGGTATGAATGAGCGAGAGAAGTGGTCTGTTCTAGGCTTTTGTAGCTGGACAGTAAAGGGATGCACACGCAACGCGCCTCTGGTTGTTCTGTTAGGGACATTCAGAGGGGGAATAATACCGGCCAGTTCTTCAGAGCAAAATCCGTGGAAGTAGCGGTAGAAAAGGGATAAATCCCCAACAGCGCGGCGATGAGCGAGAGAAGGGAGTTTTCTCGTGAGGGATGGGTCATTGATAAGTCGAATGGCTCTCTTTTGAATAGAATCAAGGATCTTAAGTGTCGAAGGTGCTGCCGCTCCCCAGATGTGGGAGCAGTACTCTAGGTTGGGTCTTATTTGGGAAACATAGAGAGTGTATAAGTTGGAAGAGGAGAAATATTTTCTGGCTCGAAAGAGGAACCCAAGCTTTTTAGCAGCCGATGTGGCTACTGAAGTAATGTGTTTGTGCCAGCTGAGATCATGTTCGAAAGCGATGCCAACGAGATCGAATGTTTCATTGTTTTGTAGGGCTTGGCCATTCATGTGGATGGGGTAAGCGTTGCCAGATTTTTTGCGTGAGAGGGAGCATGACTGGGTTTTGGAGGCGTTGAACGGAACAAGGTTCTTGGCACCCCAGTCTAAGATTAATTGAAGATCTTGGAAAAGGGATAGGTACATAGATCTGCGTCCATTATCCAACTCCTGATTCGAAACTTGTCTGGAAAAATGAATATTGGAGTGAAGAGTACTATCGTCAGCATAACTGTGGATGGGATTAGTAGTTGAAGAGAGTAGGTCATTAATGTGAATTTGTTTGCAACTTCGATCATTAACATCGTATCAGGTGAGTTTTTTGTTGTTATCGTTTCGTTTTATTTTTGGAATCTATACGTATACACCACGTGCATGGTAAAATCTTCATGTCTAAGGGTTTCTTTCTTTTATTTCCCTTAAGCCGTCAACATCGGCGTGAATGATCCTGGTCCAAGCCATTGGTAGCCGCCCCTTCTTGCTGTCTCTAGAATTTGGTTGGGTTCATATCAAGCCCTCTTGACGAGCTAAGTCATCTGGAGGGTTTTAGTCCCATGATTAATTTTACATTATCTAATTTGTATTATTTTAAAATCTTGAATAATTTTTGAGGCTTAATCGTGTGCCGTAAACCTCGTACAATCTATAAGTTATGTTTAGGACCTCTTTATACCAGCTTACGGGCCAGTTGTAACGACTAGGCTTAGATTTTATTTGATTTTAAGTAGTCAGTAACCCGCTTAGTAAATGTGGATTGTTTTTATTGGTTTTATTTTTATTGACGTTATCGCAAAGCGCGTGTAGGAGTTACTGGGCGATCTGTAATCCTAATTTCAAACCGTAATTTATATACAGGGTGGTGCAACCAAGATGGGGTGGACGATTGTGAGTAAACGGTGAGGAATTTCGAAAAAATTTTATTCGGGTATTATCGATAGTCAAACACGCTATGTTCTAAAATTATAGCCATAATACAGGGTGGTCCGAAAAACTCGTGGCGAACCAAACTTGTATGTTTTTAAATGGGACACCCTGTATATAATTGTTCCAATTGATTCTCCTGTTCGTTACGATCATTTTGATATAGGGTTTATTGGGTCTAAAATTTATAGTAAGGGCATGGGACGCATTTAAAGTTGAAAAAATGCTCACAGTTCGGCCATTTAAAAAAAAATTTGAGACAGATATGAAAAAACCAGATATTCCATAAAACGTTACATATCCTTGAATACATTAATCGCTTGAAATTTGTTTAAAGTTATTCACTGTTATACAGGGTGGTCAAGTTTTGCAAATACGCCCTAGACTCATTTTTTTTAAATGCAACACCCTATATATTTTATTTTCATATTAAAGATAACATTACTAGCTTTCAAAAAATACCATACATGATGCCTTTCTGACCAACAGTTTTTTAGTAAACTAGCCGTGAAAGCAAAGATTCTTCATTCTAATACGATTATACTAATATTAGGAGGCCATGACACTATCATAAATGAAACAAAAGATTGCCGAACTTGTCAAAGCTACTGCCGCATAATCCATTATTTACAAGTTAAGCATAGGTGAGGTAAGAAAACTGAGACCCGAAACCTTTACATGTTTATTAGAGATATTTCAAAAAACAGAAAATATTGTTTTTAGGAAATGTAAAGTAATTAATAAACCAGTTATAAACAACTTTTTGAGAAACGAGTTGCCAGTATTGCTTAAAGATTTACCTTTAATGGTAAGGGGATCCTTATGGTTTCAACATGATGGAGCGCCCCCGCACTACCATAGGAATGTCGGAATTGGATGGTCGATAATTGGAAGACAGATCGTTGGATTGGGTGAGGTGGACCAGTTAAGTGGCCAGCCAGATCACCCGACTTAACACCACTAGATTTTTTCTATGGAGGCATGTTAAAAAAGAAGTCTATAACGAGGTTCCAACCACAGTGAAAGATATGAAGACGAGAATAAGAAACAGTGTTCGCAACATTTCAGAACAGACTTAGGGAAAAGTGAAACTTTCATTTATGGATAGACTCGAAATGTGCCTTCATCAAAATGGTAGTTTGGTTGAACACCTTATATGAGCTTTTTTATTTGTTTATATTAAATTAGGTTGACAAGTAAGTACATAACACATAACTAAATAATTTTAAAAGATGTTCTGTTTTTGCTTAATTAATTTTCTTACACTATTAATAATACTGATAAGATTATCTTTGTTTATAACTGGTTTATTAATTACTTTACATTTCCTAAAAACAATATTTTCTGTTTTTTGAAAAATCTTTAATAAACATGTAAAGGTTTCGGGTCTCAGTTTTCTTACCTCACCTATGCTTAACTTGTAAATAATGGATTATGCGGGAGTAGCTTTGACAAGTTCGTCAATCTTTTGTTTCATTTATCATAGTATCATGGCCTCCTAATATTAGATATTTAATAATAAACAACGTTAATTCAGTATAATCGTATTAGAATGAAGAAACTTTGCTTTCACGGCTAGTTTACTAAAAAACTGTTGGTCAGAAAGGCATCATGTATGGTATTTTTTGAGAGCTAGTAATGTTATCTATAACATGAAAATAAAATATATAGGGTGTTCCATTTAAAAAAAATGAGTCTAGGGCGTATTTGCAAAACTTGACCACCCTGTATAACAGTGAATAACTTTAAACAAATTTCAAGTGATTAATGTATTCAAGGATATATAACGTTTTATGGAATATTTGGTTTTTCCATATCTGTCTCAACTTTTTTTTAAAAATGGCCGAACTATGAGCATTTTTTCAACTTTAAACGCGTCCCATGCCCTTACTATAAATTTTAGACCCAATAAACCCTATATCAAAATGATCGTAATGAACAGGAGAATCAATTGGAACAATTATATACAGGGTGTCCCATTTAAAAAAATACAAGTTTGGTTCGCCACGAGTTTTTCGGACCACCCTGTATTATGGCCATAATTTTAAAACATAGCGTGTTTGACTATCGATAATATCCAAATAAAATGTTTTCGAAATTCCTCACCGTTTACTCACAATCGTCCACCCCATCTTGGTTGCACCACCCTGTATGTATAAAGAAATTTGTGGTACTAGTTAGTTCTGACAGTATAATTTGTTATCGTAAACGCCAAATTGACGAGCCTGTCATATACCCTAGACTGTGAAAATTTAAGCATTATAGTCAGTGTTTTCAAATATATTAATTTGTTATTATTAAGTGTCAGTCGCCAGCCTGTCAAGAAAGCTTGTTAATGTAAGACGAAACATCAGAATGGATGTTTTCCGTGTCTTTCGAATAAGTACCACAAAATCTTTTATTTCCTTTTTTGTATAAGTTAAAATGTGTACGAGCTTGGAGTTTTACGGGTTTTATTTTTACGAAGTTGGAAAATTTAGATTTATTTCTGCTTTTGTTTATAACGATTGGTTAAATAATATTTTTATGCTTTCAGAGAGGTTAATTAACCTATAATTTTATTTGCAATTTGTCATTTGTCTAATATTTAGGTGAAGAAGCTTATTAAGCTCGTACAAGTTTTATTCTTTTGTATTATATCGTACTATTTGCTTTGGTACTTAAGGTAGTTACACAGTTAGGGACTTAAGGTAGTTACATAGTTGCTTTATAAATAGTTAATATTATTCTTTTGTTATATCGTATTATTTGCTTTTGGAACTTAAAGTAGTTAAGTAGTTGCCTTGCTTTAGCGGTATATTTGCTTTAATTGCACATTTGTCCTTTTTATAGATGTACATAAGCGGTATATTTTTGATTATTTATATTTAAACGGTTTCTCCCTATAAGGGATGTTTTCTCTTCATTTCAATGACCTAAATTTTTCTAAAGTTAATTATTTGGTTTTCTTTTCTTATGTTATCTTACATTGATTCGGTTTACTCGATTAGTGCTAAACGCTTAGCTTCTAAGTCGAACTACTGCAGGGGTTTAAAGTTTTAATTATTTTCTTTATTTTGGCTTCGTCTAAGCTTTTCTTTTACTTTGAATATTACTTGAACGTTTAAATTTTAAGTCAAGCTACCTCAGGGGTTTCAACTTTTAGTTATTTTTACAGGCTTCGCTTAAGCCTTTTTCTTTTTTTACACTTTGGATCTTACGTAAACTTATGATTTAATTATCAATTATTTTCCTTTTGTTGTACTTTTTATTGTTAATGTAAGATAACATAATGCAGCGTAAACCTGGTCAGTTGGTGATCATTTAGTTTTTGTAAATATTAACATTTATCGTTAAAGCATCAATGAACTGTACAATTTTATTTAGTGATCGATGTCCTTGAGTAATAATTTCTTTTGTTTATTAACTTAACTTTTTAATCTTATCTTAAGATTGTTTAAATTTTGCAATCTGGTTTTCAACGGTTACTTTTTATTGATAACTTTTTTTAAATTAAAGTAACTTCATATTTTTGTTTTTTTGTAACTTACTTAAATTTTAGCGATTCAGTTCAAGCCAATGGCTTTCTCTTTTAATATTAACCTTTTATTTAATATTCTTAAATTTTGCGGTTTAGTTCAAGTGAATTGTTTCTCTCCAAATTATCCTTTTCTATTAACGTAACTTCTGACTTTTTTTATTAACATAACTTCATATTTTTTTTTATTATTACTTATATTTAAATTACCCTAACTACTAGGAATTGTTTTCCTAGGGCTTTTCCGCTGGATGTAAAGAGGCCTCCCTATTGTCTTCGGTAGGGGCTACGAACCATCCCTATCTCTTCTTTTGGCGGGCGCTAAGCAGCCTTCCTCTCTTTTTTGGTGGGTGCAAAGAAGCCTCCCTATTATCTTCAGTAGGGGCTAAGGAGCCAACCTATTTTACTTTGTAAATGAGGACAGACTTCCTCAAGAAGTTATTTATTTGGTTGTAACTTATTTATTTTGCGGGGGCAAAATCGCCCAACATTTTTTGTCGAATCATGTAAATTGAGTAAATATATGTATATAGGGTTAAACTATTAACTTGTTTTATTCAGCTCACTGCGCCCCTTTGTTTTGATTTTAAGTTAATCTCTTTCGACTAATTACGTTACTAGAGGCATGACTGTTTAAAATATGTCTTTCCTATTCGTGTCCTAACAGTAAGAATGAGGCGCAGAATATTTGGGGTATTGGGTAAAGGCCAAAAAGACCTTTCCACTGACAAATTTTTTCAAAATCTTGACTAACTTTGCTAGTGGTTGTATGTGGATTTCTATTAAAATAAGAAGAGTGTGGATTCCGTTTTGCACTTTTCTTTGCGGTATTTTGAAAAACGCGTTTTACGAATACCAACAAAATGATGATGCTGAAAAAATAATCTCTACCCCACAGTTTTTCGAAAATCTAAGACTTAGCATAAGAAAAAAAAAATCTCTCTCGACTACCCAGTTTTTCTAAATATAAGACTTAGTATAAGAAAAATAAACGTTATTATTGTTTAAGGAGTTTTGAATGGGACTTGGTTTTAGTTTTAAAAGTTTTAGAATAGAACATTTTGTATTAACGGTAGCTATATTTAGATATAAGCCCTTTAACCGGATGCATAATTTTAAGGCATAATTTATTTTTTACTATATCTAAGATATTAAGCGTTTAAGTAAATATCAACGATAGTTTTAATACCTTTATTCCAGTTTTGCATGAAAATCATATACTATACAGGGTGCAATCGGAAAACAACACCCCACAATGATCCTATTTATTAACGCTACTAAAATTATTTGTAAAATTTACGTTCTAAACTAAATATATCAATGAACGCGAGAGTCCTTTCAGTAAGAGACGAGATATTATCTCTCTCTAAAGAGGGCTTTTTAATGTTATCAGAACATATTTTCTAGCTGCTGAAATTAAATATAAATGTACTGTTTAAAATAACTGTGGGTAATAAAATATTTCTATTCATACCTGTCTTTGCAGTGTCAGATGTGGTTTATAAAGTGTAGAATAAAGCGGTTAATAAAATAGCCCATAAATACAAAGAATACACACTTTTTATTTAATATATCTAGATACATTTCTATGGATAATTTTTCTAAGAGTTTTCAGTTTCTCTTGAGCGTTGGGAAAGTAAAGGTGTGTTGTGTTTGTTCTCTGGAACTGACTAAAAATCTCTAGCATTACTGCTGCCTCCCTATCTGTGCTTATACTCGGATCTTCTTTGTATACAAACTTCGTAAGGTCTACGGTTGGCATCCTATGTTTTCTAACTTTGACGGTGGGATCGTAAATTTCTCCTTGAAACACGTTCCAAAAATGAATGTTGCCTCCTATTTCATCATAGAAAATCTTTCCGCATTTTGGTTCTACATGTACATTATATTTTTAGCAAGTTCCCCAGCCATTAAAGTTGTCGGTAAACAGGATCCATAATACTGGTTTCGACTAAATACTTCTTCATGTTGGCAAGAATAGTTTTTACTATTTCCCCCATCTTAATCGCTTGGCGGTTGACAGTATCCTAAACCTTTCTTACAGAGTTATTCCACCTTAGTTACAAATTTCGTCTACACCACTCCATTCTTCGTGCCTCAGCAGACGTTTTCGTATAAGATTAGCGTAGATTAATGCGTGCATTACGATTTGCGAATCAAGAGGCAATAAATTTAAACCGGTCTCTATAGATCAACTATTAATTTACTAGCAAAAGACTTATAAGAATCTTTTCGATCCTGTAGACTTTCTTGATATGGGAGTAGGCTATTGGAGTTGTTGCTTGCACTAGTAGAAAAAAGTCATGCGGTATAAATAGCTATTTATTCCGATCTATACTTTTACATTATTTGTTATAATATTACTTAGTAAATATTTGAGTTGTTATAAAAGCCCTAGATTAGGACATTTGATACCAAAGAAATTAAGATCCATCTTTCCTGAGCTAACGAGGTTATTGGTGAATTCATCATATTCGAAATACATTCCCTTTCGAAGGAAGTATAGACGGCCATTTGTGTATCGAAATACGAAATCTACTCGAGCAGGAACACCTGTAAAATGTTCTGATATTACGTGTGTTTCTTTCGCACTTAAGCTACATTCATCCATACCCCACACCGCAAAGTTATTTATCAACAAATAGGTTCGCCCCTTATTAGTGTTAACTGCTGCATAAATTCTAGTTTTATCATCTCTTCTAGCAATCATATCAATATTTTCCGAGCGTATTAATTTAAAGGTTCCATATTCAAAAAAGTAAATTGTCTCACCCACAATGGTAACAATTTCGCCATTAGGCCTTTCATAAATAGCTGTAATGTTTTCTAAATCTTTTGGCAAAAATGACAAATAATCAGTTATCAAGAAAGGCTTGCTATTAATTTCCTTGGTATTTAAATCAACATCCATACATATTTTTCATAAAATATATACAACTTATTTTTCACCACTAGAAATATGTTAAGTGTTTTAAAATTTAAATCACATAACTCTGGCCGTATATCGATTTTCTGCGTTGTTGTTTGCAAACTCGGTGTTTTTTCCGTTGGTTTCCGTGGCGGCAAAGGTTTTTCTGTTGGTTCCATACGTGGTGGTACCGGTTTTTCCGTTGGTTTCGTACGTGGTGTTGAAGGTTTTTCTGTAGACTACACCAAAGGTGTCTTTGCAGGTATGGGATTGTTCTAGGGTAGAGATGGTATAGGACTTGTGATTGGCCCATAGAGTTGTTGTATGCCCCATATATCATCCGTAGATAGGCTATTGCGTTCTTGGTACCACGGGAACATAATTGCCTTCGGATCCATTGAGTGGTCTAAGCCTAGAGTATGGCCGATTTCATGTACCAGCGCTCCCAATAAATTGTGGTTCTTGTCATCAAAATTTTTGCTAAAACTCCATGGAAGACCGTCATATAAATGAATTTCTACTTTACTACCACCATCGGGGAAGTAAGCATGACCTAATACTTGATTGGATAACCCGAATGAACAGGGGCCAAATTCGTTTGTCATTGAGTGGTTTGCGTTCTTAAAGGCGATAGTTATATTTGCCACCTTCTGTCTTGTAAAGGTAAAGCGAAGGTTGGATGCTGCTTCCCAGATCCCAAAGGCATCATTTGCTGTTCTCTGATATGGATAAAGAGATGAAGCAAATGCTGGGGGGTAAATATTCCTTGTTAAATATGTGCTAGGCCACTTTGTAGGGGATGTTTTAAACTGCGCTACATCTTTAACACCACATCTGGGTTTGCGCATCAGGTTTATCGTTTTTTCGTTCCATCTACCAGTAACTCATAGCTTTCTTGGAATTGTTTCAAACCTTGAGATAACGATATTAAAGAGTTGCTAGTCTTCGTACTGTTAAGATATCCATATTGCACTAAATATTTCCATCCCTCTGCTTGAGTGAATGGTTCTTCTTCTTCTGGTATTGACTCATATTCGTCATATTTAACTTCCTCTGTAGTCGGTCTTCCTTCTGCGCTGAATGTTGATTCTGCGTGTACAGCACTTACAAGCACTAAGGTTAATATTGTTAACAGCTCCATCTTGCACAGGGGGGCTAAACTCTACGTCCGTTCGTCTTGTTGAAAGGTGTATCTAGGACTGATTATTTTAGAGTAAGTGATGCATATTTATAACAACTAAAACAAAAAATATTTTACTAACTTTTTGTTTTTCCTAAAATACTAATACGAACGAATTACTGTAGCCTCGAAACAAGGCATATTTCTTCGTTGTTTCACAACTGTTAGGAGTTGTTTTCCGAAATAACATATGTTTTTTAGCTGTTGACCGGTTGAGCGGTTAGGTATTTAAGTGGCTTTCTGAAACAGAGTCTGTTTCTTAGTTGTTTTAGCTGTTTCCTGAAAGAGCAGTTGTTTTATAGTTGTTTCAATAGCTGTTTTCCAGCTGTTTTCGCTGTTTCCCCAAAGAGGGGTCTGTTTCTTAGCTGTTTTTATAGTAGTTTTATAGCTGTTTTAGCTGTTCCATAGCTGTTTTATCGTTGTTTCCCGAAACAGGAGTCTGTTTATTAGTGGTTTCTAGAAACACAATCTGTTTAATTAGCGGTTGAGCTGTTGAGCGGTTAAGTGGTTGAGCGGTTGAGCGGTTGAGTGGTTGAGCGGTTGAGTGGTTGAGCGGTTGAGCGGTTGAGCGGTTGAGTGGTTGACTGGTTGAGCGGTTAAGCGGTTGAGCGGTTGAGCGGTTGACTGGTTGAGCGGTTGGGCGGTTAAGCGGTTGAGTGGTTGGGCAGTTAGATGTTTCCGTTGTTTTCCCGAAAACCGGGGCGGTCGGTTTTTCGCTGTTTTTAGCTGTTTTCCCGAAACCTGTGGTCTGTTTTTCGCTGTTTCATAGCTGTTTCCCGAAACAGGGGGTCTATTCTTAGCTGCTTTTAGCTGTTTTTTTAGCTGTTTTTTAGTTGTTTTCCCGAAAGAGGGGTCTGTTTTTAGCTGTTTTCCAGAAACAGAGGTCTGTTCTTAGCTGTTTTAGCAGTTTTTTAGCTGTTTTTAGCTGTTTTTTAGCTGTTTTTAGTTGTTTTCCCGAAACAGGGGTCTGTTTTTAGCTGTTTTCCAGAAACAGGGGTCTGTTTTTAGCTGTTTTTAGCTGTTTTTTAGCTGTTTTTTGGCTGTTTTTAGCTGTTTTCCCGAAACAGGGGTCTGTTTTTAGCTGTTTTTTAGCTGTTTTTCGAGAAACAGGGTCTGTTTTTTAGCTGTTTTTAGTTGTTTTCCCGAAACAGGGGGTCTGTTCTTAGCTTTTTTTCAAGAACAGGGTCTGTTTTTTAGCTGTTTTCCCGAAACAGGGGTCCGTTTTTAGCTGTTTTCCAGAAACAGGGGGTCTCTCTAGGACTTTGTCTCTACATTATAATATTTTTTACACCCCATACCGTTGTCCTCTTTAATTCTTGTAGGATCTCAATTTACTAAACGTTGCTTTCGGCTCTTTTCACTTGA
Source organism: Philopedon plagiatum (assembly GCA_963971165.1). Classification (NCBI taxonomy): domain Eukaryota; kingdom Metazoa; phylum Arthropoda; class Insecta; order Coleoptera; family Curculionidae; genus Philopedon; species Philopedon plagiatum. The sequence goes on along the minus strand of OZ020189.1, from coordinate 66,023,769 downwards.
TATCATCATCCGATAGATACCATTTTCACAATTTAATGCATAGTTTTGTTGTTGTTATTATATAGAATTAAATCAAATAATATTCCTAGTTTATATAATTAAATTACAAATTTCTCATGCCGAGTGATGTGGGAATTTTCAAATCTTATTTTTTGCTGATCAAATCCTAGTAAGTTCAGAAGAACTAATACCTATTTTCCTGTTATTGAATCCCATAATATTCATAATTTATATAATTAATCGAAAATTTACTGTACAGGGTAATGTAAAAATTTTGAAATCTAATTTGTTCCTCAAAGTAGAGATTTTTGAAAAATAATTTGACAAATCGAAAGATCTGCTCCGCCACTATCCCCCCTGCGAATTTCGTCTCTCCACCTTCAACCGTTCGGCCGCTAATCGCAAAAAACTCTATCTCCGGAACAAAAGGTCCGATCGACGCCATTCTTTTTTTAAACGCCTTCTGACACCGCCCCGAACACGTGACGTATTTTAAATTTCTATTGTGACGTTTGGCGAGTGACAGATGACAGTTGACATATCTTAAATGACAGGTGCCAACTGACATGCTTTTACGCATGTCTTATAACGCCATTTTCAACACGTGTCGTATGTTCAATTTCTATTTTGACGTTTGACAAGTGACAGGTGACAAGTGACAGATCGAGGATGACAAGTGACAGCTGACCAATTTTTTTCTCCTGTCTTATGACGTCATCCTTCACACGTGACATGTTACATTTTTATTTTGGCGTTTGACAAGTGACAGGTGACAGTTGACAGATCGAAGATGACAAGTGACAGCTGACCAATTTTTTCTCCTGTCTTATGACGTCATCCTTCACACGTGACATGTTACATTTTTATTTTGGCGTTTGACAAGTGACAGGTGACAGTTGACACATCGAAGATGACAAGTGACAGCTGACCAATTTTTTCTCCTGTCTTATGACGTCATCCTCAACACGTGACGTATGTCAGTTTTTTATTTTAACGTTTGACAAGTGACAGGTGACAGTTGACAGATCGAAGATGACATTTGACAGCTGACATTTATATTGCTGACGTAAGCTCCACTGACGTAGACTTCGATGACGTACTTGAAATTTACTCATGCGCAAAGGCGGCCGAGATATGACGTCATAGATCACAAGATAAGATCCACCCGGGTGACGGGTGGTAGTCAGACCCCCGTCTTGTATTACTTAGGTTTACCAAGTCTAAGAAAATATGTTTATGATATTTGTGTGCCATATCTTTCATTAAAAGTCTGGTTTTTAGGGTGAGGAATTCATATTCGTTAGAAATAATACAATGCTATTTCCATGTACCTAAAACACAAAAGGATAGTGTTGAAGGAAGCTGAAAAGCAGCAGATTTTTTATGCAAAGCATTTTAACACAGATTTTAAAAATTAATACAAAAGTTATGAACATTTTGCCAGCGTATACACTAGTTTATGGTTCAAGGGTGTCATACTACTTACCTTAAAAAATATATGTTTGAAGTTTATTTTCTTCAATTTTTGTGTTGCCTATTTTCCCTTTTTAACATACACAAATATTTTCTTTGGTACAAAATAACGACGCTTTTAAATACAAAACGCTTTGTTGACATTAAAATCTGACGTTTATCGTTCGACTTTTCCCGAAACTGCGACCGCTTCCAAATATAAAAGCCGATGTTAAGCGATTGCTGTTTAAAGTAGGTCTGGGCCGGCTTTGATTAAATCTTGGGTAACTTGACCAAAATTTAACAACGCATTAAAATGTATCACGTTGTTAGTTAATTACGAATTCAAAGTTCTTTCCGCAACCCGCCGTTAGCGTATTTTTAATTAAAGAGAGAATAAAGTTCCCCTCGTATTAAGGGTTGCCAACCGTCCCGATATATCGGGACTGTCACCATTATTGAAGTTCATGTCCCGACGTACCACAAAGGTATCATAAGTCCCGATCGACGTTATCAAGGTATGTATTTTAATAATAGAAAGGCCAATATCAACCCTAGGTTAATTTTATCAACATAATTATAATTTTATAAGGGCGAAAATCGCGTTTAAAAATTTCCAACTAATTAATCATAACTTATGACATATTAGCACAATAAACTTTCAGAAACTAAAAAATCAAATATATGGAAATTATAATGGTTAATGCCCGATCTCCATTTAAAAAGTTTTCAATTGGACTTTTTTGTGGTTTTCAGCGCTTTTTCACATTTTGACTGTTCACGTAGTTATTATTATTGATTAAAGTCTGATACAAGCAATTCTAGGAGTAATTAATTTGCTTAAAGGAAGTAAGTTTCATATTAAAATTTATTTTAACCTCAAAGAAAACAATTAAACCCTTTATTTGGACCAATTTTAAACCACTAAAATATACTATTATACAAATAACAAACGTAAATATCAAACACAAAATAATTAAGAGATATTTTGAAATAACCACAGAATTCTAAAGACCTGTAAGAAGTAACAAAATTTAACAGTGGTGACAGAGCTCAATCACCTGATCGGACTGACTCACTGTCGGTACCTAATTCTATTAATTTTGCACAGTAAAATTTTCCTTAAAGAACTGAAAGATCTGCACCATGTTAAAACTGTAAGACAATTAACTAAGACAAGCAGAACATAAGACTGAAAATACAATATCCAACTGAGCTCATAGTTTCAGTATAAGATTAAATTTGCATATTTAACACGTTCAGGTTAAGCCTTTATTAAATTAACCACACTGGCCGAAACTAATAATAGAACTTTCACATAACGTTCTACTTGTTGGGTTAAAGCGATATACCAAAGCTTCGTCATTATTATTTTAGGATATCCCGTATACCCGAATCAAACTCCTTTTATGTTCTACCTCTCTACCACATGGGTGAAACTTGAATTGAATAAGTGGAAACACAACCGTTACACCATTAGTAGTCCATCGTACCATTAGGTGGCACTGTAGGATAATTCTTCTGCAACCATCATTTCACTCGTTCTTTGAACTTTAAGACAGCTGACACGTTTGTCAAATTTCGCCGCAATCTGTGACAGGTCGATCCAATTATTTTATAGTTTTAAACAATTTCTTTTCTCATTTTTGTATTTTTTGAATTCATTTATAATGTCGAAACTGTTGCACATTTTAGGATGGCTTTAAGTGAAGTGAGGTGAAAGTGTGTGTTTTATTTTAATCATAAAATGTATTTAAAGAACAATTGTAAAAGAGGCAATTTTTTGCCTGTCAATGTACCAAACGTGAAAGATAATAATATTATTTATAATGGATTTTGACCTGCTGAACAACGTGATGTGATTAGAAGTTACTTCATACTAAAGAAAAAGATTTTCCCGGAAGCATCCGGTAATTCTAATTGCTCCCTCATGTTCAGCAGGTCAGAAGAAATATAATTTTTGTCACGACACAAAAGAGCTTAACATTGTTCTTTTTGGTTGTTCTTTAAGAATTCTGCTTTTGTTTAAACAATATATTTAATATCTGTTTTAAATAATGCTGGGTTGCAGTGCAGGCAGAGAAATTACTTAGCCTCATTTCAATGTTGTCGGTTAATTTTTTTAAATTTTCTTCCATGCACTCCCTAATTTTTTTATAAATCCTGATATACGATGTTTTTAATGCCGGTTTTACATTTGTGTAGTTATCCATTCCTTGATGAATTTCAGCGTGCCCACATGAATTCGTATACAAATGGGGATTATTTTTCAAGCTCAGGAGTTAACGGTATTTAGTAAATATGATCTCAACTTTATGAAAATTTACACATTTAGGTACATGGAAAACTACTCATATATAAAAGGAACTTGGGCTATTTTTTTTAATAACAATGTGATAACAATAACTGTTTGGTAAATAAAGCCGAAATGCAACTTTGTAGTTTTATTATATAATTTAACATGTAAAAATATGTTATACTGTGTAGGGTTTAGAAGTATCAGTATTTGATTGTTAAAGACTATTATTGTTTTTAGTTTGTTTATAGGCAATTTCCTCTAAAATATAATTAAATCAGTAAAATAATCAAATACTAGCTTGAAAATAAATTAATATATTAAACATATCACTTTTAAACTACCCGCCACGAGAAAACGAGCTGGAGCGACATCTGATGGTCCGATGCGTACTAATTTATTGATTTTTATTTAAATTTCGTGTTTCTACCTTTTACTTAGGAGTTAACGTTTCTAACCTCTTATATATTTTTTGCTCTCTACTGCTATATTTTGAAGTCCTATCATACTGTCATTATCTCATATAAATAATAATAAAATTACCAAATCACAATATTTTTTTAATAAATCGCAAGGCGAAGGGAAAATAAGAACAACAAAGGATTAATTATTTTTGTACTTTTTTTATTTACCACTAAAGTAGAAGATTACTTTTTGCCTAATTATTTGACGAGAAAAACTGCCAACAAACAAAAATACAGCTCTGTAGGTGGTCTTACTTTGACGTTGACTGTTATCCGGTAAAATAACTGAAAGGCAACCAATTAAAAATCAGAAATTTGTCCATTAAAAGGGAACCCTCCAGTGTACTTCGATGAGACAATTACACGACATCTAAAGCTAAGCTCGCAGTACGATTTGTAGCCGCAACGGCACAGCAGTTCACATTATCTCAAAACAGATTTAAAAGATTTAAATTTACGATATTTAGGCAAACAGAAATCGAATGTTATAAAACTAAAGAATTTTGTTTTTTAGTAAATCAAGGATGCATTGTTAGTTTGATAGAGAGGTAAACTAGATCAACCTTAATTTCCAAAAGGATCAGGCCTTTTTCATTTAGATTCCAAGCCTTCATTCACAGTTATAGTGGAACAAACACAAATTATATGTATACCATACAGGGATATCATAATAAAAGTGAACAGGCCTATAATTTTTTTTTTATTTTTAAAGATGGGAAAATGTTAAATATGAAAGTTTTTGGGATTTTTATGGATGATTCACAAATATTATCAGCAAAAGAATTGAGCATCGAATAAAAAAAATATAGTATATAACATCGATTTTCTTGCTTATTTTAAAATTGGATGGTATAATTTTTATCATATTTTTGGATTCGAGGAGAAGTTCTATACATATTTTCTATAACATACCCTATGCGGTTTTTCACTCGTTTTTGAAATATTTCAAAATAAAAATTATCTCGCATAAATATAATAATGAAATACCTGCTACCTTTCCAAATTTTCTTCGTAGGTAAGTCAAAGTTATTGTCAAGGTTGACAATAATACTTTAGTCACCGTGAATTTATAATTTCATTCTTATGCAAAATTAGTTATTCTATTAATGAGCGATACAAAATGTTAAAATTATATTTGAAAAATAACAATAATGGTAGAGCGGTTCAAAGACAATATGAAGAAAGTATTGAAGGGGGACAAAGAACTCTATCATTAAAAACCATAATAAAAACAAATAGAAGACTAGAAAAAAGAGTAAATATGGGCAAGGAAAAGGAAGAAAAGAAAGAAATGAATATGAAAAAATATATTGTATAATACACCCTATGCGGGTTTTCAATCGTTTTTGAAATATTTCAAATTAAAAATAATTTTGCATAAATATACTTTAAACGTAACTATCCAAGTTGCGAACGAAATGCCTGCTACCTTTTTGAATTTTCTTCGTAGGTAAATCAAAGTTAATGTCGAGGTTGACAATAATACTTTAGTCACAGTGAATTTATAATTTTATTTTTATGCAAAATGAGTTATTGTATGAAACAATAAATGTTCATTTTTATTAGTTATTAATATTTGAAAACAATAACCAGTGATTATAAACAATAACAAATGAATTATAACATAACCAGATAAATGTTAACATTGGCGAATAAAATATCAAAAGAAATTTTTAACATGCCCGCCATTTCATTCTTCGCATTTTTCATACATTCTTCTCTGCCTCTGAAGTGTGTTTTATAATACTTTCAGCATCATTTTCGTTCAGATTTCTTACTTAATTTCTCACCTTCCTTTGAACTTCTTCAAAATTTTTGTTATGATACAACATTTTTCAAATGACCCCAAAGAAATGTATCTAAAGGTGTGAGGTCTGGGCTATTTGCAGGCCAATATAACGTTCCATATCTACCGATCCAATCGTTATACTGATGGTTTAAAAAATTGCGAACCTCAATTATGTTATGGGGAGGCGCTCCGTCGTGTTGCCATATAATACGTCGATGTCCTTCAAGTGGCAATTCGTCGAGAATATCTTCCATTTCATTTTCTGAAAAATTAAGAGAGCGCTGGCCAGTTAATGCTCCCCGAAAAAACAATGGTCCTAGAATTTTATTTTGTAATATCCCACACCAAACGTTGATTGAATTACGCCCCTGAAAAGCAATATCTTGGACGGTAAAGGGATTTTCATCCTACCAAACATGAACCTTTCGTCTATGAAACATTCCTGCAGTTGAGAAAGTTGCTTCGTCAATCCAAACGATAGTATGAAATAAATTGGGATCTTGCCGCACTTTTTGGTTAATAGTTGTGACAAAAGTATATGTCCTTTCTTTTTGGTCACATTTTATCTCTTCCATATCTGAGATACCGCACACAATTGGGAATTGATTTCTTTGGATTCTCTTGAAAATATAATAAAATCGCTAGGTCTCTTTCTTCATTTCTTTCATTTCTTCCTTTTCCATTGCCTATAATTGAAGATCCTGATGCAAGATCAGTGCATAATTCTGCAAAACTGAGATAGCTGCTTATTCAGGTTTCAAAAGTTGCTCTTCTTGCCTGATGCAAGTATGGGATACGTACGGGTAATAGATACTGAATTATAATAGCAAACTACATATCCCCTGGTATGGTCTGGTGCAGTAACGGTATAAGATATGTGTAACTTATCCCGTTCTTGCACGAAATTTTGTATTATTTTTTATATGCGGATAACTCCGTCCCACTACCGCACCGGCCAGTTTGTTTACGCGATCAGGTAATGTGTGTGCACACGACCCGAGTCACATAGTCACCGAAAAACCGTTGGACAGTAAAAATAAGGTACGTGCGGTGTAGTAAAATAGTGTGGTATTTTTTATTATTTAAAAGAACATAGGACATTATAATGAGTTCAAGCAGTGAGGATGAACCATATAAATGTTCAGGCAGTGAGTTTCTGCCATGGATTTATTAGGACTGGATACGGGATGATTTCACATTCTTTGAAGCCAAAACAAACCATTCTAAACGACACTGTAAACACAATTTGTAAACATTGGCCACATCTTATTTTACCTTGTATTTTTGTACAAAAATACGTTAGAAGCATCACAAGATTTACTAAAAGTAATAAAAGCCCCAAAATATTGTATTTTTCTGCTAAATAGTAATAAATTTAAGTTAAAAAGGTTTTATTATTTATAGGTTATGTTATGTTAGGTTACTTCTAAAGGCGTTTATTTAAAGTCGCTCTGAGTCATTTATAAATCTATATAAATCTATACGTCGCACTTTTTCTTTTCTAGTTCATTAGACAAAGACGTACGTGTAACCGAGCGTTCGCAGACGTTTTTCCGAAGCACCCAGCAGACAACAACACTTCTGAGCTCCAACACTCCAATGCTATTTTATCTCTTTCTACTACCATTCTTGATTCAATTACGTAGTAATTCGTAATCTTGTCTATGTTCGTAGTTCGTAAACTGCTCTCTCAAGAGAATAACAAACAACAAAATATTTATATTATATAAGGCTTCACGTTCGATACGCTCACAGTATACGGATATCGAATCCATATTATAATAGATCCATGGTTTCTGCCTTCAAATTCCAGTGCGTCTGAAAATAATTTGGATGAAGAGCGGGAGCCCGCTGATAACAAACGTGGACGAAAAAAAACAAGAAAACCGGAGAGCTGGAAAAGAAATGCAGAAAATGAAAAGAGCTAGAGTTGAAGCTTATAAATCTACGTCAACGGGAAAACTGGTGCCAGAAAGAAAACAAGGCGATGATTGCAAAATGTAGGAACAAATGCATAGAAAATCTTTCAGAAGCCGAAAACCAAGAAATAATATCGTCTTTTAATAATCTTTCAAGTCAAGAAAACACATTTAATAATACAGTTTTTCTGCTGAAAATGGTTTTAATGTAACTTATCCCCTTTTTCCACCTGCTGTAAATTACATTATAAAAAGTATTAAACTTATCCGATTACTGCACCACATTTTTTTGCTTAATAGCTTTGTTATTTCGTTGTAAAATGCTGTAAAAATTATTTCCAGCTATTGTACTAGTTTGGCCATACTTCATGACCAATATAAATTTTAAATTTAAAATAAAAAATTTTTTTGCTTCTCCTGAAAAATTTAAATATTGTTACTTATCCCCTTCTTACATCAGGGTCTTCAATTACTCTTTTTTCTAGTCTTCTATTTGTTTTTATTATGGTTTTTAATGATAGAGTTCTTTGTCCCTCTTCAATACTTTCTTCATATTGTCTTTGAGCCGCTCTAACATTATTGTTATTTTCAAATATAATTTTAACATTTTGTATCGCTCATTAATAGAATAACTAATTTTGCATAAGAATAAAATTATAAATTCACGGTGACTAAAGTATTATTGTCAACCTTGACAATAACTTTGACTTACCTACGAAGAAAATCTGGAAAGGTAGCAGGCATTTCATTATTATATTTATGCGAGATAATTTTTATTTTGAAATATTTCAAATCGAGTGAAAAACCGCATAGGGTATGTTATACAAAATATGTATAGAACTTCTCCTAGAATCCAAAAATATGATAAAAATCATATCATCCAATTTAAAATTAGCGACAAAATCGATGTTTTATGCCATTTTTTTATTCGATGCTCAATTGTTTTGCTGATAATATATATGAATGATCCATAAAAATCCCCAAAACTTTCCTATTTAATATTTTTCCCATCTTTGAAATAAAAAAAAATTATAAGGCCTGTTCACTTTTATTTGGATATCCCTCTACAGGTTCATTGACTATAAATTATAAATCTACTCGTATATTGCTTGTTTGACGAAATATAAAAACATTGAAAATCAAAGTTATACAGCCTCTAGTAAATTCTTTTAGGGATTTTAATGAATAATAGTGAAGCATCATTTGTTAAATAAAACACCCTTCATATTAAGATTAAGTGATATTGCGAAAAGTAATATTTTTTCTAATTTCAAAAAAGTTTATCTGTATTTCGCTACACCGTTTTTCAAATATTTAACCCTCAAGCGTTTCTTAAAAATCTTCTTCTTCAAGTGTCATGCTTACATTTTAGCTCCTCTCGCACGTACCCGTGATGTGGGCCATTATACAGATTTTCACGGATATATGGACCTACAATAATTTATTGCACCTGCACCACGAAAAAATCATTTTGCTTGAGAAAAATAAGATACACTAAAAGGGTTCAAGATTTAGTACTGGTTTAAATTGAGATCTTCTAGTTGATCAGTCAGATTTTGATAGGCTCTGTCCTGTGAATAAGTCGTCATTAAAAACTTATGAGTTCTAATTCTAATATTTCAGTTTTTTTTTATCTGAGACAGCCCACATAGACTTCAAGCCTAAGTACTAACGTACCGTGGGCGTTTGAAGAAAAGAGAAATCTAATCTATTGACACGGAATTTAAAGGACTAAAGGTTTAGAGGGGAAGGGAAAACATCTGTAGGCAATTTGTTCCATAATCTGGAAAATTTATAGGTATGAATAAGCGAGAGAAGTGGGATGTTCTAGGTTTTTGTAGCTGAACAGTAACGGGATACACACGTAACGCCCCTCTTATTGTTCTATAGGGATAGTCAAGGGGGTAATTACAGCGGTCAGTTTTTCAAAGCAAAACCCGTGGAAATATCGGTAGAAAAGGGATAAATCTCCAACAGCGCGGCAACTAGCGAGAGAATGGAGTTTTCTTGTAAGGACTGGGTCTTTAATGAGTGAAATGGCTCTCATCCAATCAAACCCAATCAAGGATATTAAGTGTCGAAGGTAATGCCGCTTCCCAGATGTGGTAACAGGTTAGGTCTCATTTGAGAAACATAGAAAGATGTCTAAATTGGAAGGGGAGAAGTATTTTTTGGCTCGAAAGAGCCAAAGCCAGAGAGAGAGAGAAAACCAAGCTGTTTAGCTGCTGATGTGCCTATTGAAGTAATGTGTTTGTATCAAGATCGAACGTTTTATTTTATGCGGTACCGGATTTTTGCGTGACAGGGAGAAAAACTGGGGAGCAGGTCATAAATGTGAAGAAGAAATAGGGTTGGTGCTAGGACTGAAATCTGTGGCACGCCAGCAATGATAGGATAGAAGTTAGATGAGTGACCGTCCACTGCGATAGTTATGCCGATTATATAGCTACCGATCCAGGTTCATAGTTTAGGAGAAAGGCCGTAAGAACATAGTTTGTTTAGGAGTGCGGCATGCCATACTTGATCGAAGGCCTTGAAGATATCAAGAGCAACAGTCTGTGATTCGCCATGAAATCCTTGTTCCCGTTATGTGTAACAAAGGTTAGGTGGATCTTTGGTGACGAAATCCGTACTCTCTGTCATGGATAATTTTGTGATTTGCTTAAAATATAAATGATTTTCATCTATGAACGTGTTGCTCCGGTTTGTTAATTCTAACATAAATTTGGTTCTATTATTGCGGAAAGTACGTAATACAATTTCCTTTTTCGTTATAAATTTGCGAAAAGACTCAAAGACAAATTCATAATATAATACTTAGCAGTGGCGGCTGGTGAAATTTCAAAGTTGTATATCTCGATTCCTACTTACAGGACCCGTACCAAATTTAGGGGTTTTAATAGCCCACTGGGAATGTTTTGGTTAAAAAAACATTTTGTAATCTGCGGAAAAAAGTTGAATTTTTGCTGAGCAACGCGCAATGCAATATTTTAATTTGGTACAAGGAATCTGACAAATTTAATTATTTATCCAGCATCTAGGATGCAAATAAAACAATCTAGTTCCAAAATTAATGCAGCCTAGAGGAAAGATTACTATTATCATTGTGCTACTTAACTGGTAAATAGTATACATAAAATAAATAAAATACAATAAACAAATTATGATTCGAAAATAAAATTAACACACAAGTACGTAAAACATAAATATAAGATAACACACAAATGCAAGATAACACACAGGGTCGCGATAACAAAGTTCTCCACCTAAGGAATGTTTTTTTAGTACGGACTTAAATCGTTAAAAGCTTGTGTCAAAAATGTCAGGATATAAAGAGTGAGATAAATCATTAAAGAGCCTCTGCAGTCTGGTAAGACGCGTATTTAAGCCTAAATTAGTACGTTTGAAGGGCACCCCGAACAATTCGTGGCTTCTCAGGCTTCTCATTGGTGTATTAAAATCAATTGGGCCAATAGACTAGGAGAATCGTACCTTAAAACTTATACAAGAAGAGTTTTTGATGCAATTTAAGGTGAGCAGTTACTTTTCCGTGAATCGCTTTATTAGGTTTGTGCTGGCTTGCCTCAATTCGCTTCGAATTAAAATGTCAAAGGCTTTACTATAATCTAATAGAATAAGGCATGTTTTCATTTTTGCATCCAGTGTCCTAAATACGCCATCGGTAACTACGAGAACAGGAGAGCCGTACTGCCGTCATAACTTAAAGAGCAGCAAGTCGACAAAAGCTGCTTTTGAAAAAAATGGTTCCAAAGGTGTCGAGTAAACGTTTGTTGTCTGTTATAAACTGGAAAGCCAAAAACTTACTTTATATACATCATTGGGAAGGTAATTAGGTACTTCATAAAATGTGATACATCAAAGTTGATTTTTGCAAGAATTTTGGAAAAATTTGAATAAAATGCTTTTGAGTCTAGCATAGTGATTATGTAATAAGTAGCATCACTACGGTAAAATGCAGTACGTACTCTAGATACTGCTCTTTTCCGTAGTTCTATAACACGGTGCTGTTTAACTTAGTTTACAAATATAATATTTTTTATTTTGCTACATAAGAGAGCAGTAACAGCAATTATGCTGTGGTTTTGCATTGTAAAAGGAAATATTTCGTAAAATTTATAGGAAAGGCATAGTAGTCACTTACTACTGTTATTTCTTGCAGATTATAAGACAGCTAAAAGTCTTACTTAACTGTCAGATATTATTCACTTACTAAATATTAAACGACAATCATTTAATTTTTAAAAAATTCTTAAGAAAGTATATAAATCTAAGGCTTATAAGAACTATTAGTAGATTTTATTAACCAAACAAGCAATGACTAATTTTAAAAGGAAAATATATAACTGCTTTAAAACTATCCATAATTATTCATCAGAGGATTATCGTAAAATCACTTCTGCCAGCAAATTAAAAATATTTTTTAGGGTGCATAGACCGCCTAATCGCCCCCGGGGGGCTCTATAAGGTCGGTAATATCATCATTGTCATGCCCTGAAAATTTCGTGTTTCTAGGCCATATATTAAGGAAGATATCACACTCCTTCGGACTGATGATGGAGAATAGACCGCCCTTCGTAACCGTATCGCTACATACATAAAAACTACACGTAGAAACTATTTTTGCCAACGAAAAACTTTTCGGACACCCTGTATACATACATATAAACATAAACACATATTGATACAAATGTATTCGATTTGCGTGAAATCCGACCTAATAAACTTTATTTAAGTAATAATAGGAATCCCATACCAAGACTTTTCGGACACCCTGTATACATTCAAACTAACACCCACACGTTTAAATAGGAATATAATCGATTTACTTAAAATCCGAATTAATTAGGTTTATTTCGGTACTAGTAGAAGTATTTGCCCATACCAAGACTTTTCGAACAACCTGTATATGTATATACAACACATAAAAACAAATATAATCGATTTTGCATGAAATCCGGTTTAATTACATTTATCCTGGTACTACTAGGAGTATTTGCTCCAACAATGACTTTTTGGACAGCTTGTATACAGACATATACCTCCGTACACATAGAAATGCAAATGTATACGATTTGCTTTAAATCCGACAATTAAGTTTATATTTGTACAAATAGCAAAGGTATTTGTCCATACAAAGACTTTTCGGACACCCTGTAGTATACATACATACAAACACAACAAACACGACACATAGTACACAACTATCCAAATCAATACATTACGGAAATAGCAAATTATTCGTCGTCACGGCAACGGAAAATCAAAATTATTTTCAAATTAAAAATTAGCTTACTTCCTTCCCTTTCGATTGCCACTTCAGTCGTTTCAATCAGATAAGCCGTGCGTGAGTTAGAAATTGTCAACTTTATCCTTAATCGTTGCTATAGAAACCATGGGAATCTATTTTTACAGATATATTTTTGAATGATTGACCGAATTCTTCCCAGATATCAAATTTCAACTATCCAACTCAATACATTACGGAAATAGCAAATTATTCGTCGTCACGGCAACGGAAAATCAAAATTATTTTCACACAAAAAGGTAGCTTACTTCCTTCCCTTTCGATTGCCACTTCAGTCGTTTCAATCAGATAAGCCGTGCGTGAGTTAGAAATTGTCAACTTTATCTTTAATCGTTGCTATAGAAACCATGGGAATCGATTTTTACGCATATATTTTTGAACGATTGACCGAAATCTTCCCAGATATCAAATTTCAACTATCCAACTCAATACATTACGGAAATCGCAAATAATTCGTCATCACGGCAACGGAAAATCAAAATTATTTTTACATAACAAAGTAGCTTACTCCCTTCCCTTTCGATTGCCACCTCACTCGTTTCAATCAGATAAGCCGTGCGTGAGTTAGAAATTGTCAACTTTATCATTAATTGTTGCTATGGAAACCACGCGAATCAAAATTTACACATATAATTTTAAATGATTGACCGAAATCTTCCCATATATCAAATTTCCAATCTCCAACTCAATAAATACCGGGAATAGCAAATTATTCGTCGTCACGGCAACGAAATGTCAAAATTATTTTCACATAAAAAAGTAGCTTACTTCCTTGCCTATCGATTGCCACCTCACTCGTTTCAATCAGATCAGCCGTGCGTGAGTTAGAAATTGGCAACTTTATCCTTAATCGTTGCTATAGAAACCATGCGAATCAAAATTTTACATATAGAATTTTGAATAATTGACCGAATTCTTCCCATATATCAACTTTCAACTGTCCAACTCAAAAATTAACGAAAATAGCTAGTTGTTCGTCGTCATGCCAACGAAATGTAGAAATTATTTTGAAATAAGAAAATTGCTTAATTCCTTCCCTTTCGATTGCCACCTCACTCGATTTAATCAGATAAGCCGTTCTCAAATAATAACAAACCTAAGCAAATTTTAAATCAGACCAGTCATTGTGATTTACCCCGTACACTAACTAATGGAATAAAACCATTCTATGCAGCTTTGCACCGTCATCGAAAAATAGTTAAAAATGGTTCTGAATGCCCAATTCTTCAAGTTATATGTTCCGTAATCCACACCGGAAGGTCTGTAGAGGCGTTGTCCGGTATTTTTCAAGCCCAAAACGGTTCAGAAGCCCTAAAATCCCACAAGAAAAACTGGCATTTTTGCGACATTTCGACCCTTCATATTTTAATACATTTCTCCGTGTAAACTGATTTGGAAATGCTTTTGCTGGGTCTCAGAAAGATAAAAAAAATTGGTATTTAGTGCTTAAATCGCCCAATGAAATGCACCATAATTAAAAATATAAAGTCCATTCTGTCTTTTCCATGTATATTCCAAGCCGAAATGGGCCCAGGATCTTTCCAAAATCACTAAAAATATTGACATTTTTGCATAATTCTGACAGGTCATATTTTTTAATTTCGACGTAAAGATAGGCTGCATCAACTGATTTTCCAAGGCATACTATTAATATATGCATTTTTTAAAATTTTTCCTGCACCGATGCTAAAAGAGCTTTTTATTTATAACTTTAACGAAAAAATATGTAATTTTAATTAGTGTGGAGTGTTCCCAGATGATGTAGGAAGAAAAGAAACCAAAAAAGAGCAGTTAAATAAGAGAAATAATACATAATAATGCCATTTAAAGATGAATTTTGATGAAAAAAAACAGAAAAAATGAGTTTTTACCCCCTAAATCAGGCCCTGGATCACCCATTCGGGATTCATTTTAAAGCCTGATTATATCCCCAAGGGATAGCGCTGAAAAAGTTGGAAGAAATTAGATAGGAAAAGATACAGAGTGATTCAAATGTAGAGATGTCATGAAAAAAATCGTAAAAAATCTAAATTTAATTATGGATTGCTCCTTTCCTATTAAGAATGAAGGGACCAAAAAATACGTTTATAACGTATTTCGGCGAGGTCTTTCCGATAAGGTCCATGGGATTTCGATTTGAATCCATTTTGACCCCCAAAAAATTGACAACCGTCAAAAATTTGCATTAAAATTCGTAATTTCCTGTTTTTCCCAAATTTTTCCAATTTCCAGTCGTTTTAGGTATAGGTAAATGTATCGCAAAAAGAAAGAATTTGAGATTCTTTAGTTTTATGTTCCAATCCGTTTTTCTGTCCGACGTTCCGGCGACCGAGTTATTTGGTGCCAAAGAGGGGTCTGCAAACGGCATTTCTCGACATAAAAAAATTCAAAAAAATTACTTCCCATTTTCCGAATACCGCCAGTTTCAATAGGGTTCTGAAGCTCCCGGTCCTCTACAACCTCTGAAAATTTAAATCGATTTAATTAAGTTTTGCGACCTGTAATCGATTTCATACGATATCGCGGAAATTTCGACTTTGACGTTTGATAACTCCGAAACGATACACCCTGTGTAACTGAATTTTTTATCGAAGCTAGATGCACTATCCCTCTATTAACCCAGAAAATTTGAACGTTCCATCTGCAACCATCTCGGAGAAAAAAAATTGAGATTGTCTTAAAACACGATTAACCAACCGGCGAACATTTTTCTGACCAAGGGCTCGGTATATAGAGCGGCCTGAAAGGCGCTCTATAAAGACTATACGTCTATGAGAAGAACTTAGTTTCAAAATGTTAACAAACTGATACTATGCTAGAAAAAAAATCATTTGTGATAAAAGTTGTTTAATAACGAAACAAAATATAAACAAAATCATGTGGTTTGTTGTCGTTACTTAAAAGAGGTAACTAAACTACTAAGATCATGTAAGACACATTTTTAGTATAATATGGAACACACAGAAATATGAACTGAGGTAGTTAAGAATCATTTTCTGCAGTATCTTCTTCATCATCGCGTCAAATGAAGCACGAATTTAACAATATATATGATGTATTTTTTTTATGGATTTTGTTAAACATTTTTTGGGAAAAAGCTTAAAAATTGCTGTCCCCCACCAGAGCTGGCCAAACTGCTTGAAAAAAGTAGGATTATAACTACTAACTACTTTATCAAAAAAGTAGTTTAACTACTTGGTAGTTAAACTACTTCTTCAAAAAAGTACTTAGACTACTAATATTTAACTACTTTTTTAAGTACAAACCAAACTAAACATATACCATTGTGGCTCAAAAAACCAGTTCCGTAGCCATACTTACAAAATAATTTAAAAAAGGACTTGAACCTATAACATCAAATAAAAAAAATTAAAATAAAATAAAAAACTTTTTATTATTTAAACTTTATTTTAAAGAAAACACAGGTCCTTTTTGGTACAAAACTAAACATATTACATAATAGGAATAGGAGGTATTTAAAAAAAATAAAACATTTAATTTTTTGAAAACTTTTAAAACCTGGAAATTCTATATTAGGTTTGCTTATCGCTTACTGGACTGGAAACGTCAGACGAAAAATTTCCGGGAACTTGTTCTAACGAGATTTTTGGTACGCGTCGACGTACAAGTAATGTAATGACGTAATATAGGGAAGTAGTTAAATATTTTTAAAAGTAGTTAAATTACACAAAAGTAGTTAAAATACCTTAAGTAGTTAGCACTGGGTAATTAACTACTTTTGTTACTACTTTTTGCGAATATTTTATACAGACTTAAAATAATCGAGTATAACTACTTGGAGAAAAAAAGTAGTAATAATACAACTATTTTACTATTTATTTTGTAGTTAATTACTGCCCAGAACAG